>JAQLOM010000020.1:11731766-11745696 GCA_030068315.1 Chrysichthys thysi
CTGTTGTGAATAAAATATTGGCTCATGTGATTTGAAAGTCTTTTAGTTTTCATTTTATTCAAATTTAAAGAACGTCCTAACTTTTCTGGAATTTGGGCAGCTGTAATCTAAACATTGCTGTTTCAAAATGTACATTCAGCCATGACATTATAACCACCTAATACTGCGTTGCTCTGATCCATTGAGGTATGGACTCCACAAGACCCCTGAAGGTGTGCTGTGGTATCTAGCACCAAGATTTTAGCAGCAAATCCTTTTAAGTCCTGTCAGTTGTGAGGTGGGGCCTCCATGGATCATACTTGTTTGTGCAGAATGTCCCATAGATGCACAATTGGCTTACGAGCTGAGGAATTATGTTCCTCAAACCATCCCTGAACAGTCTTTGCAGTGTGGCAGGGTGCATTATCCTGCTGAAAGAGACCACTGCCATTAACGTATACTGTTGCCCTGAAGGCATGTACCTAGTCTGCAACAATCTTTAGGTAGGTAGTACTTATCGAAATAACATCTACTTGAATGCCACGACCCAGGGCAGTAGAACATTACCCAGTGCATCACATTGCCTCCCTAGGCTTGCCTTCTTCCCATAGTGCATCCTGGGGCCATCTCTTCCGCAAGTAAATGATGCAAACATGGTTTATCTGGCCAGACCCCCTTCCTCCATCGCTCCATGGTAGAGTTCTGATGCGTATGTGCCCATTGCCGGTGCTTCTGATGGTGGACAGGGTTCAGCATGGGCACTCTGACCAGTCTACAGCTTATGCAGCCTCGTATACAGCAAATTGGGATGCACTGTGTGACATGTCTGACACTTTTCTATCACAGCCAGTATTAACGTTTTCAGCAATTAGTTCTACCATAGCTTTTCTACCAAAGTAGTGGATATAATCATTTTAAGACAATTCAAATCCCCTTTCTCTAGCTGGAGTTTAAAGCAGATGCTGAGCTCATGAAATTTGAATTTGGCTTATAGAATATAAAGTGATTTTTATTTGCAGGAATTGTGAAACTAATGTTCGAGAAAATGTACAAAATACAAATGATGATAATTTTACGCCCTGTGCTGTGTTGTGTGTGATCCACAGCCCCTTGACCGTGATTTTGAGTACACCGTGGAGCCTTCAGCCAGCCACCAGCTTTCTCCTGAGGCCAAGAGGAAGGAGAAGTTGGATGATACAGAGAACGCCATCAAACATGGCTCCTCTTTTGCGAGCATGCTCCAAACTGAGGACGATGAAACCAACAGTAATAAAAAAAACACCAAATTCACCAGCCTCCCTCACATCACAGACCTCAGCACCTACATGATCCAGAATGTCATCAGCTTCGCAAAGCTCATCCAAACTTTCAGGTATACGATTACTCTCTTATTAATCAGCGATAGCTTTTAAAAAAAAAGCTTTTTTATTTGATTGTATTTTTTAATGTTGACTTGCCCTATTGGCTGGGGCAATTGTGTTTTGACATCCGGCAAAACCACAAATATTTGTTGTTGAGAGTCCAAGGGAGCACACATTGTTAATTCTGGGGGTTTTTTTGTGTTTGTTTTGCTTTTTTTTAGTACTAGGTGATTTATACATATACCAAGTTATTTGCCGAAGTAAATCATTTTACGGTGTATTTTAAAGGTACAGATGGTAATGTTTAAACATGTTTCTCTACCAATAACAATTGTAGAATTTCAAAGATCCCACACAAAAACCTTAATCCATAATGCAAGGGAGAATCAAAATGTAAAGGCAATTATTAAATTCTAGCATAACCAGGAGAGCAAAGGACAAAGCATGAAGTGGAGATATCCATCATCTCCAACAAAGAAGAAATTCAAATGTCAGCCCTCCTCCAAGGAAATCATGTTGATGTTCTTTTGGGACATGAAGGTTCCTGTTCTGGTGCAATTTCTAATCACATGGGCAAACAGTGAACAGTGCAAGTTACTGTGCATTGCTGAGAAATGAATTTAAACCTGCAATTCGCAGCAAAAGAAGAGGAATGCTGTCCAAAACAGCCTTGCTGCACCATGACAATGCACATTCACATACAGCAGCAGAGACAGTAGAGACAACGGCTCAGTTTCCAACGTTTTCCACGTCCTCCTTACCCCCCCGGATCTGGTGCCAAGCAAATATCACATCTTCGGTCCACTGGAGGAGGCGCTGTGTGGTCTCAGATTCACCCCTGGTGATGAAGTAAAAGAAGCAGTTCTCACCTGGCTTCAGGAGCAGCTAAAAACGTCTCTGTGAGAAAGCAGAAGCTAGATAAACGATACAACAAATGCGCTGTCTTGCATGGGAACTATGTGGAAAAGTGATATGTTCAGTTTCGCACAGTTACTTCTGTTAAATCCGTTTAACGTTTTTTCTTATTCTTATTTCAAAGATCCCATGCAAAATAAAACATACTCCAAAAATATTATCTTGAAATTCATTTCCTTAGTTTCTACGTTCCAGACTTTTCATATCAATTTACAGGCTGGAAAAGTAGCTTCATGACCTGCCCAGGGCGTATCCTGCCTCTCACCCGATGTCAGCTGGGATTGGCGCCAGCTTCCCCCCACGACCCTGAACAGGATTAAGCGGAAGAAGATGAATGAATGAATAAAAGTAGCTTCATCCTCCAACTAGAATAGCTGCTGAGCCATAAAAATGACAGAGTACTCCTTTAAGACATAGTTATTTATTAGCAGGGTCCAAGCCCATAGTCAAGAATATTATTGTCTTATTCTGTGATTACCACCAAAAAGTATTATTTATTGCAAAGTTATTGCTGGACTTCTTGCTGTACCTTTTTCCTTGCTTTGGCAATTAACACCTAAAAGCACACCTGCCTTTTACCTGCAGGAACCTGCTTCCTCTTCTCTTGTACAGTGACTGCATTTGTGGTGAGCGAGTCTCTACCCTCTTGCTTTGTTGCTGTTAGCAGTCTGAATTTTTGGAAGGGCAGCTTACCTCCTTTTCCTTCGTACAATTTCTAGTTGGATTGTGTAGTGAGATTTGTGTTGATTAATGTGCATGGTGTTGCTGTATGGCATCTTCACCGTTTCTTTTCTGTCATGCCAACTCCTGGTTGCAGAGTTTTATTGCCTGTTTTTTGTTTTTGGCCTGGTGTATTTTTGTATTTTACTACCTAGTAGTGCGGTTTACATAATTGTTGGACCAAATTTAAACACATTGACTATGGCACCTGTTTTGAGTCCATGTCATACAATCCGTGCCCTTCACTTGGAACTGCTCAGTGCCCTTGTTACATCCAATGCACAAAAAAGAGGACCCTCGTTTATGTATGACTCTGATGCACTGGTCTTAACTATATGGACTTGTGTCTGAGGAATAAATCATCATCAGCTTTGTTCTCTTCCAAAACTGTGTGCACCTTCCTTTTCCTGCCATCTCAACTTAAATCATGCCCTTTTGAATACTTGCTCCATAACCAGTAAAACCACACTGATTAACGACCTCATTACCCAGCAAAAAGTGGATATGTTTTTTCTTTCAGTAACTTGGCAACATCCTGATGACTATTCACAGGTAAAAATGCTGCACCCCCTGGCAGCAGCTACCTATCAAACGCAGATTAAAAGAAAGACTGGTGCCTTGGCTGTGGATCTGGTTTAAAAGTTAAAGAACTCTCACTATTTGATGTTGTGTCTTTTGAATATATTGCTCTGAAGGTTGTTTCCTGCCCTCTCTTCCTGAGTTCATTTAATGAACCTCTCACTATTGGCTCATTACTTTGCCTTGCCATAATTGTCCTTGGTGACTTTAACATCCATGTTGACAAAATTTCTGTTGCATATTGAGATACAGTGAACCCCCGCAATATCGCGGTTCACCTATCGTGGGTTCAGTGCATCGAGGATTTTTTGGCTTTCACGGGACTCTGGAATATAAAATATAATTTTAAAAAAGTGTTAATTCAAACATTAAAAGAACATTTAAATCAAAATAAACCAGTACGCACTGTATTTCATCAGCGGATGAATACACAGTGGCGGTGTACAACACTTCCTCTTGAGCTAGTAAACAGGCTGTAAACAGGAAGTGACCTCACCGGCAGTAAGTACGCATGTAGGATTTTATATGTTGTTAAAATTACGTCTGTTTAGGAGTGGAGAAAGTGTTTAAGAGCATAGAACGTGTTTATAAGAGTGTGGAAATGGTTTATAAAGCCTTAATATATATATATATATATATATATATATATATATATATAAATAATAAAATAAATGCGATGCCGCTACTTCGCAGATTTGACCTTTCGCGTGGGAGGGCGCCAGAATGTAACCCCTGTGATAGGCAGGGGTTCACTGTATACAGTCACGTTCCAACCCATCTGAGGAAACTATTGATGTTCCAGGTAATTTTGTCTGGTTTCAAATGTTGCTGTGGTGACTTATATTTTAGCTAGCTAAATCGTCAGCGTCAGACAGTAGCTAGCATAAGCATGCCATGCCTGCTGTATTTTCCAGTAGCGTGAATTGTGTTCATTCTCACTTCAAACAAACGTGTGTCTGTCTTGGGATATTCATTAAACTGCACGTCAGTAATAAAAGGAACACGTATCCAAGTAAATCAGTTCTAAAGGTGCACAAACATCTTTTGTTGATTATAAAGATTAGATTTCTGCCTGAGTGAAAGGTTTTAATATGACTTTTTGAAGACGTAGAATGTGACGGTGGTGATGCACCAACCAACAGGACTAATATGGACCAAAAATAGATAGGGGCACATCGAGGCAGACCGTACAGAGAAAAAAATAGGCCAGTAATGTCTTTTATAGTCGTTTTTTTTTTGTAGATCTGAGCAGACTGGATTGTTAACGGACATTTGTGAACGTCTCTCGTCAGTCAGTGCTCACTGGGACAGCGGTGTACTACTGAAGCTACATTTGTTTGGGGGATTTTTGCCCACGTGATTTAAGCTGAATGAATGAAAAACCGTGAAAGTTTATTTAAAAACTCCAAAGGTTTTGTGAGAAGAGTAACCTTTTTCCACAGAGTACTCCAAACAAAAGTTTTATTGTAGCATTGAGATTTTACAAGCGCTGCCCCAATTATATCTCTGTAAACACAATCACGATTTCCCAAAAAAAAAAAAAGAAAAGAAAAAAAAAGGAGCTTTTGGAGCTGTAAGACGCTAAAGTTTGCTCAAAACCTCAACTCACAGTTTCTTGGAGAAAACTAAATGGAAATGAGTGAAAGCAAACAAACCGTGATTAAAGTTCCCCATGGTGTAAAGTCAATTGTGGAACGATTCGCCAAAAAAACACCCGAAAGTTTTCAGGGTCTCGGTCTAATAACCAGAGACGGAAAGAGACTCAAACAAAAGATCAGTCAAATGTTCATTTGAATATTAAAAATCCCTGTCTATTAAAAAGCCAGCTTGATCCTTTTCCCATCGTTAAAAACATCCTTTTTTTCCCCGACTCTGAGAGGGCATCATCGTTTGAATTTGGAAGAGGGATTTTGGGTACTCGGAGGTGGCAGCCGATGAACCTTTTGCGTGTTTGCTTATTTTATTGAAGATCCTCTGGCTCGGGCGAACGTCTCCGCGTTATTTCATGTGAGTCATTTCTGCACGGCAACAAAGAACAGATGATGACAAGCTAAACGCTGAGCCGGGGCGATATCTGGCATCCTCTCAGATGCACAGGACAGTTTTATGATTTTTCTCATTAAAGAATCGAGATGAAGAGAGATGAAGGGTGCCAGGGAGATCGGTTGGACGGTCCACCGCTCGCACACTTTATTTAGGAGCAGGTTTTTTTTTTTTTTTCGGGGGCAATCGTCCAAACCGCCATGCAAATTAACAAATGGTCCTTGGCTAAAACAATTAAGCTTGTTAAGTGGTGGGGTTGCTGACAAGAGCCTGCACGTGTACGGAAATCAATCAGTGCCCAGAAGAGTGCATCGAAACGCTCTCAGGATTAAACTTAACTGCACCCAGGCACTATTCTCGCACCTACTTGACTATATTCACCACTTTTAGCTCTTTATGCATGAGTATGTGTTTTTTTCCCCCCCAGCATTGGTAAATAACCAGCGTCTGTCCCTAGCTACTCCTAAAACTCTTCCTCATGCCTCATTCTCCACAACAATGTGATTAGACCCTCCTTCAGCTTTGGATAGTCTTCCTTTTATTGCACTGCAGCTTGTCCTCCATGCTAAGGAGGATGTATCATTTTACTGTAATGGATTCTTAATTATTTCTCCACTGCTATTTCTGCCTTTCAGTGGGGGCAAGAATTAAATCACATGTATTATTAATCAGTGCATTATCTTCCTATACATCCATAAACAATACCACTAGGTGTTGTAGCTAGGGGTGGAGCATCAATTATTCTGCTTGTGAGAGCTCACTGCTGTGCACTCACACTGACAGAGAGGGGACACCGGACTAAACTTTTCATTCAAAGTAATGATGATGATGATGATGATGATGATGATGATGGATGTGTGTGGTCTAACGACCAATTTCACACAATTTATTATCCTGTTAGCATCTGTTAGCATATGGTTACAAATTATTTTGGAGTCGTAACCATGTCACTAATAGTCCGTCACCTTCACCTTGTTGGTTTTACGGACATTAAAATCGGTGCATGATAATGGAGCACACTTAACTTTCACCTCAGCTTTCCTTTCTGGACGCAACGCTATGTTCAAGGCCTAAGCGCGCATAAACAAAATGATTTATCCCGAGCTTCCGCGTGAAAAAAAAAACCCCACTATTTAATTATTCCAGGGGCCAGCAGATTCATCTTGCGCTGAGTTATGGAGTGCCGCCTTTATGATTGAAGTTGATGGAATATGGGGCGAAGAGCGTCGCCATAAATCCTCAATAACGCAAACGTTTGAGGAATCTCTCAAGATAAAAATGCAAATGTCATTAAGCAACGGTTACCTTGTGCTGATATAGCAGCTCGTATTCAAAAAAAGAAAAAAGAAAAGAAAAAAAAAACGCCGCCAGAGTGGAGGAATAAATATAGCATCAGACGCTCGGTAACATCTGCTTTTACAGCTCGTGTAAGAGAGAGGCCTTTCAGAAATAAAAGCGTCGCCACATTTTTTTTTAATCTTACGCCGCTGCTTGGTCTAATGAGGGGGCATAAACTTTTAGGCGGGGGTTAAGGATAAAGTGCAGGCTTGGAGATGCAAATGGGGGGTGGTTGAAAATGGCATCAGTACAATGTGCAGCCTTGTTAGCAGTCACAGCCCAACACTGAGGACAATCAAGACACCTCGTCACTTCCCTTTTATCTCCCGTCACTCGCCAGATGAAAAATCACTATGAATTTGCAACATCCAGGCGCATTAACATAACAAAGCCCGGGAGGAGAGAGAAAGCCAGAGGAAAAAAAAAAAAGCCTGTCTTCTCTCAAATCTCCCAAAAGTCCCACGGACATGCTCGAGACGAGGCGTGCTCTCTCTCTCTCTCTCTCTCTTTCCTTTTTCTTTCTCTCGTTCTCTCCAAGTCTCTCTTTCACACACACGCACATGCACACACACACACACGCACACACACACATACAGTAAGAGCAGCTGTCTGCCAAACACCTCGCGATCTCCCATCGCAACATCTCACCACTGCTACGCTGTCAGCACAATAGATTAGAAGCATTAAAGACAGTTTCTTCTTGAAGAATACGAAAGAAAGTGGGGGAAGGGGGGGAGTGGGGTTAAAAAAGAAAAGAAAAATCCTTTCCATTCCAGACCCCCCACCCCACCCACACCCCAACACACCCCCAACCCCCCAAGTCTCCATCCCTCCCCCCCTCGATGATCTCCTGGAAAGAAACAGGATGAGAAGACATTATGCATATGAAAACGCCCTGTGATTTATGCATGCACGCCATGCAGATTCCATTACGGGACACCAGGCTTGAGTGAGATTTTTTTCTTTTTTTTTTTTTTTTTCATTTTCTACTTTGGCCGTGATGATCAGACGTCTTTGCGCTACACCTCACAGGAGCAGAACAGAGGAATATTTGCACACACACACACACACACACACATCAGTAGAGTCCAACAAAAATGATAGACTACTGCCATCCTGATTATGAGTGTGCTTATGGAGGTGATAATCATGCTAAAATCTCTCACTCCACCATGTAGCAACTTTCGGAAATTGGAAGCTGATATTGTACAAGCTGTCCCAAAATACACGCAGAGATGATCTCCTATTACATTTCATATAAGGAAAAACGCCCGTGGATCCATTTTTTTGGGACACCCTGTATACTCAGTGTCTACAGAAGGGCTATGTAAGAGCAGTACTGTTCTAGGAAAGTCGTTAATGATGCACTGGTGTGACACGGTTCACTGAAAAGCTCGTCATGTTACTCAGAAATCAGAACACATACAAATCCTTCTGTCCTTAAGACATTGCCATGGTGGAAGCCCTTATACAGCTTTACCTCCAAGTGTTATGAAGTGCTGACTCTGGAGACTCCTTCCATTCCTTAGAGCAAAGGTCCCCAAACCTATTCAACTCGAGACCCAAAAGAGACGTTCGGTGTCTCCGTGGGACCCAGGCTTACAAAAGTACATCATGAATTGCCGTAACATCTCCATTTATAAACTACTGATAAAGAACACAACACGCCATGAAGTTAAAACGCTGAGGAGAAGTCTTCATGTCGTTATAAATGTACATCACAGCGCATCAATGTTCTGAGTATAATATTACGTTTCTCAGCACCTCATAACGAACTTGCACAAGGCCTGTATGAATGCACTGAATATAAGAGGCCTCTTCTTTCCATTCTGAATGGCTTTGGTGAAGGCAATGTTAATGAACTCTGTCTTGTATTTTCTTTTTGACATCATGCATGAGATCAGCACTGAGGGCATGACAGAAATCATACGGCATTACCTCAGCCAGAAGCTGTGATTATGAACGCCAGTTGGTGACCCAATAAAAACGGATCCGTGACCCATTTGGGGTCACCACCCTAAGTTTGGGAAAGGCAGCCTTAGAGAAAACATCACTTTCAAACTTCAGCACTATTGTCAATGCTGTTCACTCACTCATTTTGATCTTTTTCAGGGACACAGTGGATACAGAGCCTATCCTGAGAACACTGGGTGTGAAGCAGGAAGACACTTTAGATGGGATTTCATTGGACGTCTCTGGGAAACTGGAGAACCAGGAGAAAACCCATGCAGCCCTGGGGAGAACCTGCAAAGAAGCTCCACACAGACAGTAACTCAGGCTCAGGGTGGAGTCCAGGACCCTTAGTCTTACTAAGAACTGCTGCTAGAAATAAATTATAATACTTATACCCTGAAGATTCCTCTTTTTATTCATTTGGCAACATTTCTACTCACCCAGCTGTAGTCTAGTCTTTCACTGTCAGATGCTCTTCTACAAATCAACTTTAAAGTGTCGAAAAAATCCATTGAGATAATCAAGCAAGAGTTAGTTTGGGGTTACCCATGTTTTGGTGTGGTTGGGAAGCGTAGTTCTTCTACTTTCTGATAATACACATGGAATTCCCGATGATGCTTTTATGGACCGATGGAAAGCGAGTTTCCAAACCCCATTAGACGTGAACAAAAGTGGCTAGTTGCTAGGCGGTCATTTTTTGTCCGATTTCAACAAAGCATGCCTCATTTTGAAGGTCTTTAGATGGACAATGTGGAAGTAACAATAACTCGCTTTTGAAAATTTCCTCATTCCAACTCATTTTGTTAGCACGGGTCACATTTGGTGTCCAACGTTTGACTGAAGTTTTGCACTGGAGCCATGAGGCTAACATTGTTATATGTCTTATCCCCAAACGTTTCTATAAATATCTGCCCAAATCTTTATGTACAGCGAAGTCCAAAGGTTTTGAGACCACTACTGAAAACGCTTTTGGGGTGAAAAGGTTTTCATTATGAATTATATTACCAGCAGTAACTTGAGTGAAATGTAGAATCTTAGCAAGACTTACATGAATTTAAAAATTTCTTAGTATGCAGTACGTTCGCTTTTGGGTCTAAATGACAAGTTTGTGTAAAACCTAATTACCCATGTTAGCGCAAATCCATCAAGGTTTTTTTTTTTCTGAACACATGATTCAATGGAAGGGATGAGATTTTTTGGAAAGAATGACCTTTTACACAAAAAATGTAAATTTTTTTGGTTCTGTTAATTACAGATATTCTGTTATTCATAAATGTAGCTTATCATTATCCTTCACGTAGTATCCAGCTTATTCACAGGAGCTCAAGTCAGCAGAAGTGTTACAGTTGCTCTGAAAATGAGAGATCACTTTCCTGACGAAGCTTTCTCTTTACCGTTGAATTCATAAGTTGCCGGGCTTTACTCTACATGATAGGTTGAGGAGCGCACCAATTTGCGAGAGTCTCGGAGTAGAACAACTGCTTCTCCAAACTGATTAGTTTCTGGAAGAGCTCTAATAGGGATATCCCACTGCAAACGGACCCCACAACAAACCGTGGATCTGCTCGAGGGATTAAATCTCTTGGGAACATCGCTCGGGAACATCTAAGATTGAACCAAGAAGTCTTGGAATCTGCGGCCGGGTAGAGAGAGGTCTGGGCCTACTTTCTCAGCCAGTTGTCACTATACAATGCTTCCAGGAAAAGTGGAAGAAAAATAGAGAATATGGTTTTTAGATGTGATACCGTATCCTAAACCACATCAGCAAGGATGTGTGATATCCCTGAAGAACACCATGAGGTCTGAGGCACAGATTTATAAATAGATTTTGGGGTAAGACAGACGTCTGCTACTTCTGCTACTTGTTATGTAGATTAGCCACATATGGAGCAAACGTCAGACACCAAACATTAGTATCAGTCCATCGACTACATTTGGGGAAACTTAATTTTCTATTTTTTTTTTTATTTTTTTTTTTTTTACAAGCTATTCATGTAAGAGAAACTCTTTGGCCATGCTGGATTTGAACGCACAATCTTTCGGGGAGGAGCACAAAATCTCAAAGGGGTCTTAAGTTTGAAAATGCACTATATAATGTAAATGAATGATCACACAGATTTAAAATAGTATCAATGTGTACCGTAGGGGAGTAACACAATGCCACTGGCTGCATCTGTTTAGCACCCATGTGGGCGTGGATTATTCCTATCTTAATATATAATTCAAATAGAAATGCTGAACGGAGAAAATATATAAAAATAGCAGCACTGGTAGCATGGCGTGTGAACTCTAATTTTGGCATGTCCTCAAACTGAGCTAGATCATTTTATTTCATAACCGGTTATGTAATTTAAATCATTTAAGGTCCACTATGTTGGACTTTCAGGGCATCTATTAGCAGAAATGGAGTATATACTGTATTTCATAATATACTATGGAAGTCATAAGCATGATACCTGTATCTATGAATCGTTGTGTTTTTGTAAGCCGAGAGTAAGCACGTTATATCTACATAGGGAGCGGGTCCACCTCTACAGAGCCACCATGTTGCGTCTCTACAGTAGCCCAGAATAGACAAACCTCTAGAGAGCGCCTTCTGTATTTCACGTTTTCATAAGTAGCAGCATGACTCCAGAAGGAAGCACCTCAATGACAACAAAGAAGAAGTAGAAAGACAGACAAGGAAGCAGCATGAAGAGGAATCAGTGTTTCCTGGTGCTGGGTAACAAGTTTGAGAAGCCAAATTGTAAAAAATGAAGGATGATATTTATTATTTAGTACAGAAAAAGGAAGGGAGTTTGAATGTAAGTGTTTGGAAATACACTAGAGGCACCTGATGGCCACCATACGTTGTAATACACACTTGGAAAAGGGAGCGGTAAGGGAGGGGCATTCAATTGGGTGAATACTACGTACAGTACGTAGTGGACCGGACCTTTAATCACCATTCATGCATTTTTGTTTGCACATGCCTGTGATACTTTCTAAGAAATGTATTTCCAAAAATATAACCGACTAACAGTCTAATTTAAATCAGAGTGACCCTGACCAGACAGTCAGTAAGGATGATGGACATGAAGTGGTGCCACACATTCACGTTAATGAGTGTGATCTTTCTTTGTCCTGCGGGCCTCATGTCTGAGCACTCATTCATGGCCTTGAGAAAGTAAAAACCTCAAACTGAGGCAAAAAAAACAAAAAACAAAACAAAAAACAAAAATGAACAGTGTGCTGCCTATTCACATCTTTATTTGTACTCATTTCGAACACATTGTGTGGATTAATATATTCATATTTGGTTACATTCCTGGTGTATAGTGAGTGATCCCTTGATTGAACAATATCATAACCTAGAACTATATGAAATTAGTGCTAGACGAAGCAATTGCCCCATAAACATACTGAATGCAATTTCAGAGTGTGACCCATTTTACACAGTCTCTTTCTGCTGCACTGAGGCTTTTCTACTTTGCCAAAAAAAAAAAAAAAAAAAATCTGTAAGCTAAATCAGTCCTGGTGTACACTCTCCTCCATTGTTGTGAATTTGCATACGAGCTCGGCTGCATTGTTTGGTTTGTTAATCACGTGCATGGCCGAGATGACAGAAAAGTGGTTCAGGGGAGAGAAAACAGAACGGCCCTCGTACTCCTCCATCCTCCCCTCTCCTCCCCTCTCCTTTTCTTCAGCCTCCAGTGATTGAGGTCAGACAGCCGCTTCCTCTCTGGCCAGCTAATGTGATTGCATCGGAGCAATCCCCCTAAACTGCATCCAGCTCTGATCTGCATAGTAATTGGCTGTGCTCTCCTTGGATGTGACCTTGGTGAGGTGCTCAGTCACTTTATCCTACAAACCGCCAATCACTTCAAGGTGCTTTAGCTTTCCTTATTTTCTTCTTTCTCTGCCATATATAACATGGTGGATGGCGAGATACAGCTCTAGTGGACCAAAAACTAGTTTGGTCACTTGAGGTGCTTCATGCCGAGGCAGGTATACCTGACGTAATGGTTTACTTGATCAAAACCCAAGTACTATATCTTTTATTCGTATTTTTTTCCTCACATGTGTTCGAACCCTACACAGACCGTACAGCTAGAGTAGACTTGCACATCATTAACGTCCTTTAGATTTCAATTTCCCGGCAAAGGTTTCATCATAAATGCTAAAAACAACAAAAAAAACAGAATGAAACGAAAAATAAAATCCGACCACAACACAAATTTAGGTTTTATATTAACGTGCTTGATTTAATATGTTCCCGTTTGTATGGCAACAACTTAGACAGGGAGTTTTCTCTCGCAGACGCACCACATTATCGAAGCCTGACGATAAACAGTTCCAATGAGGTGTTATTTAACAAATTCAAACTTAGAAACGATGAAATGATGAAGCCGTCAGGGAGAAGTTTTCCTCCCCGGGACAGTCTTCAGGATGGAGGACCGGGGACTTTCCAGTTTCGTGATAGAATGACAAGTTGTGTGGGTTGGGTTTTTTGTTTTTTTTGTCTTATTAATTTCAAGAGATGGAAAAAACAGGGCGGTTGAGTGAATGAAATTTTATGCCTGTTAACGATGTTAGTAATAACAGGAACTAACTTCGGAGACATTCCACAACATTAAATGCAAGTGTAAAATAACAGATATGACGTGTCCTTTTTTTGTTGTTTTGTTCACTAAACTCGAAATTGCAATCATTCACGATCTGCTACGGTGTTAAAGGGAGGAAAACTTTGGGATGGTAACAATAACTTTGCTTTAGACCCGGCAATTGATTATTTTTCTATTGCGGCTCTCCACCAAGTGCTTAATTCCTTACATAGACAATCCTTTGCCTGTATATATGTATATTAACTGTACCATATATTCACAAAGATGTTGATGGAACAAGTCTTTGTATGTCTTCGTCTTCTTCCGCTTAATCCTGTTCAGGGTCGGGGGGGGGAGCTGGCGCCAATCCCAGCTGACATTCGGTGAGAGGCGGGACACGCCCTGGGCAGGTCACCAGTCTACCGCAGGGCAACACACAGAGACAGACAACCATTCACA
>JAQLOM010000020.1:11759409-11784496 GCA_030068315.1 Chrysichthys thysi
ACACACACACACACACACACACACACACACACACACACACACACACACACAAAACAAGCACTAGATTTGTGAAAAACAAAAACCGTAAAAGTCTGGTCTGTTTTCAGACACAAAGTCAGCGTTTGTTTGACTGTCAGCTTAAAGGAGCTGGATTCATATTTACACAGTTTTACACCAAATACAGACAATCTTTTTTTTTTTGGTTTGTATTCTGCTGAGTCTAGAGTTAAATATCTGCCTCAAACCACATCCAGTTCTTCAACGATATCACTCTGACATGCCGGCGTGATTTTATGACACACTGTAACAACGTAATCTCCAGCAGAGACGTGATCTACACTCACTGTGTAGCTGAACACTGTAGCTTAATGGCAGCCATCTTGAGAACCTGGAATCACTTGTAGAGTAGTTTGGCATCGTTCCAGGGTCTGGGTGCCAACTCCAAAATCTGACACAGGAATTTCAGTTTTGTGTTTGTCTGTCTTACAGATTTTACACACCTAGATTCGAAACAAAGTCTTTAGTATGTACAGTTTCTGTCGATTCTCTTTACTTCACTGAGAGATTCTTGACATAATGTGGATTACTACCTCGACACCACACAGCTAATGATCTCAGACACATTAAGAAGGCACGAACTTCCACTAACTACCTTTCAACAAGTCATACCTGTTAACTGAAAAGCATTCCAGGTGACGACCTCATGAAACTGGCCAGTTAAGGTAACGATAACAGTGTGCAAAGTTGCCGTCAAGGGAGACGCTACCTTCTTTGGAGAATCTAAGATATAAAACTCAAGCTATAAAATATTACAGATATTTTTGGGGGGGTGTTTTTAACACTTTTTTTTTGTTTACTACATATCTCCATATATGTTATTTCACAAAGTTTTTGACTTCAGTATTGTTCTACAACGTAGCAAATCGTTAAAATTAAGAAAGGCCTCTGAATGAGTAGGGGTGTACAAACTTCTTACTGGTACTGTGTGTATATTTTCATTTGTGCAACTCTTGCTTTCAGTTATGAAAAATTTTGGGATTTTGGTTTTGCGTCAAAATAAATATCTACAAAAAGCTTTTTGTAAGGGGAGGCGGTGACGAAAGGGAAACTTGAATTTATAAATCAGTCAATCAGAGCAGAATTTTAAGATAAAGTTGTATATCTTAACATTTGTAAATATGGCTTCTTCCTGTGGTGCTTCTCATTTTACATCTGTATCAAAACAAAATGATGTATTAAGATTTTAGCTAAGATTGCTATTTGCAAGACGTTAAACATGAAACATGTCTCAGCGCATCGATTTCATTCAAGTCATTCAGGTTACTTTGGAAAATCATGTGTGTGTGTGTGTTCGATTTTTATTTATTTATTTATTTATTTTGCACTGAAGTGTTCCTTTAACAGCTCTGCACTCGGATTGGATTCTGCTTCACTTGTCGAGCGTGTGCTTCTGACAAATGCATAGATGTAAATGATTACAGCAGCGCTGTGTGTGTAAGCAGAGAAAATAACAGCCGTTTAAACGTGCCTTGATATTGATATATTTGTTGAAGTTTCTTCTTTTTTTTTCACGCCTGCTTTTCTCGACTTGAACGCTACAGTTTGCATACTGTTAGGACAAAACGAAGCAACAAAGAAACATAATTTATAGCAACGGGACATTTAGCCTGAGGTTTCGCACAAGCCTGTGAATTTTTACAAACAACTCGAATCAATTTCAAGAGAATGTTTACGTCTCTCTTTCTGTGTGATGTATTAAATATACCCTAATAACCTGTATGCACAGGTTATATAACCGATTTCATATCCTCTCAGCAGCTTTTACATTCCTCTCAGCTGTTGCCTTCTTCAAAACGGCTCTGACGACCAAGAAGATCATGCCAAAACTGATTGGGGGATACGCCACATTGATAGAAATTGATGAATTGTACGATAGAGGTACACTGTTTCCCCCCCCCCCCCCCTTTATCTCCAGCTGTATTTGAAGAGGTGTGTGACAGTGCTGTGTGAAAAAGGACCAATCTCTGGAGTCATTAAGGTGCTCGGGGGGAGGGGGGGGAGAGAGAGAGAGAGAGAGAGAGAGAGAGAGAGAGAGAGATATTTCTGAACATCTCTGAGAATTGCCTACCAGACTTAAATATGCAATATTAACAATAATAAAAAATAATACGCTGGGCGATTAAGAGGTTAAAAGGGTCTGATTAGAAATATTAATCTATGTTAAGCTGATCTTTTTTATTATTATTATTATTATTATTATTATTATTATGATTATCAACACATTTACGGTGTAAAACGACAATCTCCATTTGCACTATAAACATTTATTCAGTTTTTGTCCCTCTGTGCAACCAGTCGACGTGTCCATGTAGATCTGAAGGCTTCCTTTTAAAGATACTTAGTAGAAACCTTTTATGAAGCTGAAACTCCGCACCACAAGCATGGCTCGCCCTGAACTGCCGTCCTTGAAGGTACGAAGAAGGCGCGCATCAAGACTCGACTCTGAGTTATACAGAGTAAAGGCTATTCACTAAGCCTGTAAACAAGCGAAAACAAACATGCGCTGGTTTCTTTGCTGGGCTACGTAACTCTCCCCCTAACCCTTACGCTAACATCAGGGTTTTAGCCTGATGCCACTCTTAGACCACGGTGTATGGATATGACTCCTGGACGTCACGCTGGATAAGGGTGCCTAATGTCTACAGGCTCTAAATGTAAATGTACAACTCTTAACTGTGCCAGGAAACCTTAGAGAACTCTGTATGAGGTGCCAGTAGACCAACATATTACAGTGGTACGCTAGGTAGTGCACTTATCCAATTACGGACCAGTTTCCTAGAAACGTATAATCATCTTAATAATAATCATAGAGAGAGTGTACAGTGCGATGCCAGCTCTAGCATTTAATGACGATCTTTGTCTTGTGAAGCTGAGCAGACCAAAAGAGAGGCACGACTGACCCAAACAGATCAGCGACTGGGTTGGATGCTTTCTTACCTCTGGATAAAAACCTTTGCCAAATGAATATAAGCACCATCACACCAGAGGCGACAAATAACCCAGCACAAACAACCTTAAATACAAGAGCTGAGCTTCTTCTTCTTCTTCTTCTCTCTCTCTCTTGCTCTCATTTCCTTATAATCCTATATTTATATTACACAGGAAATAAAGTGGGACAAGGACACAGGACTTGAGAATTTTAGGACTGCGATAAAATTCCGTTTGCTCGAGCGAGCCAAAGCAAAGAAAGCTTTCCGCCGCTGTTAAAATTGTCCTGTGTGATATATGGCATGATGCAGCCATGCATCATTGTTTTTATGTTTCCCTGTTCATCTGTGCATGAGCACGAACATAAAATTACAACCAAGAGTGCCACCCATCTCCGGGCTAAAGACACAGCAAGTATGAAAAACTGTGCAAGCGTGCATGTGTGTGCGGGTGTGCGCGCGTGTGTGTGTGCGTGTGTGTGTGTGTGTGTGTGTGTGTGTACGAGCATCTGAAAAAGACAGACAGAGCAATACATTCTGTAAAGATACCCAGTGCATTTGAATCGTTTTCGATTACAACAAAACGTGCGGAAGGGGCGAGTAAAAATTCGGCAGGCAGAAGATGAGCTAAGCGGGGGAGCCGCGTTGCGCCAGCAACTGACAAAATAACTGCAGATAATTAGAACCTTTTGTAGCGTGAGCATATTTCAACAAAGACACCTGCATTTCCTGCGGAGGGGAACGACACACACGCCGTGATTGTCATTTTTAATCTGCTCCTCCCGCGGTGTTCGCCGCTGCTCCCCAGGAGGCCGCCGGGCCCCTGAACACACCGACGAAAATTCACCCGGCGCTCCACGGTGGCCTGGAACAACCTCCCCTGCTGCACCGATTAATCGCCACCTTCCCATGGAGTCCACGTCGACGTTTGAAGCGCGCGAGCGCAGGGGGGAGAATTTGGGAAGGTCAGCAGTTAACCTGGGATTTGAACAGACGCTCAATTTACCCGGCTAACTGCAGTGAACTCTCAGTGGTCTTTAAAAAGGTCACAGTGAGACAAATTGACCAACACCACCATCGTCAATATTTATATCACATTTCGCTTTTTTTTTTTTTTCCATTTCATTTCATTTTCAGGAGTAAGCTCAGTGATCGTGATCCAGTGTAAGGATAAATACCAGTGCAGTGATGTACAGTGAGTATAATCCAACTCTTCAATTAATTATCAGCTAATAAATTATTTTACTGGAGACGTTAAAGTCTTCCACTCCAAGCTGAATACACTGTGGTAAAAGTTTTGAAATATCATCTTAAAAGCACTAAACAAATACAGGTGCTACCCAAGTGACGGTGGCCCGATTTAGGATTTTTCGACGTTACGATGACTATTGCGATGCACTAAAAATTGTAAATTATTTAGAAAATATTAAAAAATTGTAGGCAGGCATAACCAGCATAACAGCATATGGTGCATGCGGATTTACGCAGATGTCCAGACGACGCCCGGAGGTACGTGGACGACACCCGGAAGTACGCAGACGACACCTGGAAGTACGCAGACAACATCCGGAAGTACATGGATGACGCTGGGATCACTCGCTTCATGCGATGCCTCACTCTCTCCCACAACTCACAGAGTTACCTTGTGTATCAGTGTACTATACAGTGCATTACCGCAGGGTTTTTTGTGTGCTTCAAGAGCTAATTTTCATTCAAAAGCATGCTTTCTACAGGAAAAGACTCGTGGGTAGGCTAGGCTAAGCCACACTAAGCTAGGCTAAGCTAGGCTGAGATACCTAAGCTAAGCTAAGTGGTTCGACATATGATATTTTCGACTTACGATGGGTGTGGCGGAATACATCTCCATCGTAACATGAGGACTACCTGTCCATAAGCATGTATATTCCTGTCTTAAAAAATCAGCAACTTCCTGTAGGAAATCCTTCAACAAGCATTCAATTCCAGTGACAAGTCAATTAGGGCTGCACTTTCCAAATTTCCCAAATCATGTCATGAAAACAATAAAATCTCAGGTGCAGAGGAATTTGCTTATTCATACAGAACACAGCTGATCTTTACACATCATATCATCCTGCACATGAGTGAAAAATTCAAAAGAACACGATTGGTTTCTTATAGGCCGGACCTCTACAAAAGCTAACACGGCGCGTTGCAGGGGAAACGTCGGCGCGTGGTGGAAAGTTTTCTCCGAGGTGTTCGGCGGTCGAGCTTTATCCCTGCGAGCTCATCAGTTCAGGGAAATCACCGAGCCTGGCTCACTTTCATCTCGCCTCCTGAATGGAGCTGCGCGTCTGATCGCCTGAGCCAATTTGCCAGCTCATGTGGCACCCATCCCATCAGACCTGGGCATTGTGCCTCCTGCATTCTGGCATTGCGCGTCAAATTATTTTCATCCCTCTCCCTCCCTCCCTCCTTCTGTCCTTTCCACCCCCATCCTCGCCCCCCCCCCAAAAAATGCACGGATATGCGCGGCTGATTCCGAAAGCCCGGCTCTCGCATTGTCAGGATCGCTTTGGCTCGACGCCAAACCTATTATATTGATCTCTCTTTTCTGCGCACTTGAATGGCCCCAGACAATGTAGATTTCGAGCAGAACATATTAAGCAAATAACACGAGCTTAGAGGCGCGCGCTCGGAGACTGATGTTGTTAATATCAATGCCTCGGCCTATAACTCGTCGTTTCGATACTCTCAGGGCAATCAAGCAGCCTCTTTTTCCCTCGCCCGTGCTTCATGTGCCACTCCGTTCTCAGGTTTTCTTTCTAAATCATGTCATGCTACTTAATAAACTCGGTGTAATTACGTTACGGAATATTTCCACGCTAGTTGCGGGGGTTATAACGGGTCGGTCGGCTTTAATGACACTTATCGGCCCCTGTCTGAGAGCGGCTCCGTGGGGTATCCCGCCTGGCACGCAGCTCCAACCTCCGGCTCCGGCTGGCACGCTCAGCTCTCCGGCGTCTCCCAAAGCCAATATGGGAACAGTCAGCTGTTTGAACCGGCTGGGTACGATACGTCTGCTAATGAGCACGTCTATGAAATGATTCTACATTTCCTGAGAGAGGAATCAGGATAAACATTTAAATGGTAATCCTCCGAGGATTTCGAGAGCCGTGGCCAGCGTGCCATGGAAAACCGGCATGTGACAGCGAAATGACAAAGTGCAGTGTTCTCTCCTACATCTGTAGTAAGCCTTATGCCTAGTGAGACGCCACATATGTCCCGGGTGCAGACAGAGAGAAGTCCTTTTATGTCTTTCTAAACAGTATGGGTCTGAAGAGAACATCAGTCATCAGTGTATTACCATAAAAATAACGCACAACAAATGGTGCCTGGTTTAAGATGCCGTTGTTGGTTTTTTTCAGGATTTTGCACTGGATTGTGTAGGAGCTCATGGTATGGGTACCGATCTCTATTCAGAACTATCCACATGCTAGTCAGGTACCTTGGTCATTTTACTAACACATCATGCTTACTGTGAATGTATGTAGCCTTTTCTGAACATTACGGAATGGTGAGATGTCAGAGAGATACCAACATTTACAGATTAGCCTTGTAGCTTGTTTGATCCCTTGCTTCGGAAAGACTTTTTTTTCAGTTAAAGCAGTGGTTAGACCAAAGGTGAATAATTCTCCTAGCAGAAAATTGCTTCGCTTCATGCCAGCTTTATTTAGATCAAGTGGATTTTGCCCTGCTGTTTTCTTACCCAACTGAAAAAAAAAAAAAAAAAAAAGAATTAGCTGTTGGGGTTTTTTTTTGTTTTTTTGTTTCTTTCTGCCTGCTAGGATTTTTCTTCTTAGCAATGCTGTCACTACTTTAGGCGTGTCAAGCGGAAGAGACGGTGATAGTTGCGATGGACACTCGTGTTAAAAATGTCTGGCAGATACAAACAAGTCCGAATCGCAAAACGATAGTCGGCGTCAAGAAATGGGCGAGGTCAGGCGATGTACAAACAGGTGATCAGAGAACAAGGCAAGAATCACAAAAGGAGAAAACAAAAACCAGAAGCAGAAGTCATGAACAAAAGCTTGATGCGCCAGATGTCCTTGTGCGGCGAGTGTGCTTATACTACAGTGTGTGTGGGTGACACAGTCCAGGCGTGTGCAGTGTGTAATCGGGTGACATGTTGGGCTGATGGGATTTGTAGGTTAGCGCTGTTATCGGTGCTACCGTGACAAGTTGACTAATCCTGGTAAGGGTTATGGTGGGTCCAGAGCCTATCCCGGGAATACAGGACAAAGGCCGGGAGATGGAACACCAGTCCGTTGTACAACATCAAGCACACATACAATCGCACACTGGGGCAATTTAGTGCAGCCAATCCACCTACGGGCATTTTTTTTGGACAGTAGAAGAAAAAAAACGAAAACCAGAGAATTCCAGACAGAGAGAACCCAAGCGAAGCGCTACACAACCTACACAACCAGTAACCTGAGCTCAGGATCAAACTCAGGACCCAAGAACTGTGAGAAGTTTGGTACTTATCATCTCCCTTTAATCTTTGAATAGAGGTGGAATGCTTTAAAAAAATTGTTTCTCTTTTTTTTCTGTGTTTAATATTATTTGTAGGCGGCACTGTCACCTCACAGCGAGAAGGTCCTGGGTTCAATCCTGGGCGCCTTTCTGTGTGGAGTTTACATGTTCTCCCCCATGTCCGTGTGGGTTTCCTCCGGGTACTCCGGTCTCCTCCTACAGTCCAAACACAGGCACAGAGGGGATTAGGCTAATCGGCGACTCTAAATTACCCGTAGGTCTGAATGTGAGTGTGAATGGTTGTCCGTCTCTGTGTGTCGCCCTGCGGTGGATTGGTGACCTGCCCAGGGTGTAACCCCGCCTCTTGCCGAAGTCAGCTGGGATTGGCGCCAGCTTCCTCCCGCGACTCTGATCAGGATTAAGCGACCGAAGGTGAATAAACGAATATTATTTGTAGCAAATAAATTCATTTTTGGTGTGAAAAATAAAATAAATGTATTTTTGTAGACATTAATTAAAGTATAATTAAACAGGTTTTTTTTTTTTATGCAACACTACTGTAAGCCTGGCAGTTTGTGAGCAATCCTAATACATAATACAAATTGTGTACCACAGGATTTGTCCTAAAGAATCAAAGTGTGTTCTTATAATATAATATAATTGTATTTATTTATTTGTTCCTATTTCTTTGATTTTTTTTATTTCTTTATTCTGCCTTTGTCTGAGATAGCACGCCTTGCCAGTGGCTCTAAGCAGCTGATTAGTTTGGCACTGTGTAAGACCAGTTCTGCCCCCAGCCATGTCCGGAGCACACACTCCATGTTCTTGTCAGGTGAAGAGAAAATTAGAATGACATAACCAGTCCTAGTGATGGGCATGGACTGCACAGCTAAGTGTTCACCACTTCATATCCATTATCTGTTTGATTTAAAGTACAATGGCGCTCATTAAGGCGCCGCAGCATTTACATTTTCCTCCACGTATAATCGGCATAATGGATTTGTCAGTTGATTTATCCTAGCATTTACCAATCATGCCCTCATTATACGACAGTTTTCTCATCTCAAGTCAAACCGGTCAACGCTTTCTCGCCTCCGTACATGAAACTGGATGCACATGAATCTGATTTTAATACCGAATTCATTTGTAACGCCACCGACGCCCTATTCGCTCAGCAGTCGCTAAGGGGACCCTGGGGAGCCCTATCACACTTCTATATGCAAATGGCCTTACACCTGGGCAGCAGTGCAGGCATGCTGGGAACTCGTTTATGTAAATCTGACAGACGCACACACACTCACGCACACGCACACACACACACACACACACTATAACTGGCAGGTTTTTTCTTTTTTTTTTTCTTTTTTTTAGAAAGGCACCGCGTTCCTGCTGGGATGGTTACGTGAGGAAGAAAAAAAGACACACAAATACAAAGCAATGCTTGAAGAAATGTAAAATAAGTAAATAAATAAATAAAATGGACCGAGGGAAATGCATCATGCCATTGCTGCTAACATCACACACACACGACACCTCATGTACACCCATCTTGGGGGGGAGACGATTTGTAACCGGCACACTCATAAAACCTGAAAAGCTCTTGCACCGCAGTGTGTTGCATTTGTAAGCAGGTGTTGTCATCAGCTAACACTCAAATGACCCAGAATGTGAACATAGCAAATACTAAACAGAGAAAGTGCAGCCTCATAGCTAGCAGAAGCAGAGCTCAGAGATCTGCAATACAGAAATATATCTGGTCATGGATCTGCAATTCTGCTAACAGTTACAATAACGCGTCACCCTTACACGTCCTGGTTGCTCGGACACGATCTGGCGGAAACAAGTTATGATCGGTTATGTCCTTGCTTGAGAACTTAAATGAAATTCAAGTTAACCAAACAATCACACACTTTATCACACAACATCATTACTAGTCTTTTTTTTATTCCCTACTCTTGAAATTGTCCTCAGGAGAAAATATTAGTTTTGCCAAACAATATGAAAGAGTAGCAAATTTAAGGGCAGTAGTCAGCTACCTAAAAGCAACACTGAGCTAACATTCACCCAGCTACCTGGTTAGCTTTTCTAACACACGCAGTAACACTTTACAGAACTACTAAGCCATGGAAGTAACTAGTGAAGTGTTACTGGGTGTTTCTTCAGTAGCTAACGATGATGTGGAATAGTATTACGCACCATAATTCATTTCCAATATTTGCTATTTAAAAGAAATTTAATAATTGGAAGTAGTTTAATGTGGAATAACTGTTTCTCAGTGCTGCATTACAGCTTTGTAGGTCTTGGGTTATTGTTGTCCATGTCTCTCTTTAGGCCATAACGGGCTAAATAAAACATCGACTCCACCCTGTGCTCCTCTGAGGAGACAAAGTTAGAGGTGAGTGAGTGAGTGAGTGAGTGAGTGAGTCAAAGAGAGAAAGGGAGAATAAAAGATAGTTAGTGAGAATGCGACAAAGTGAGTGAGTAAGTGAGAGAGTGAGTGAATGAGTGAGAGAATAAAAGAAAGTTAGTGAGAATATAAGAAAGTGAGTGAGTGAGTGAGTGAGTGAGTGAGTGAGTGAGAGAGTGAGTGAGTGAATGAGTGAGAGAATAAAAGAAAGTTAGTGAGAATATAAGAAAGTGAGTGAGTGAGTCAGTGAGAATGTAAGAAAATGAGTGAGTGAGTGAGTGAGTGAGGGAGTGAGAATCTAACAGTGAGTGACTGAATGAGTGAGAATATAACAGTGAGTGAGTGGGTTAATGAGTGATTGAGTGAGTTAATGAGTGAGTGACTGAGTTAATGAGTGAGTGAATGAATTAATGTGTGAGTGAGTTAATGAGTGAGTGACTGAGTTAATGAGTGAGTGAGTGAGTGAGTGAGTGAGTGAGTGAGTTAATGAGTGAGTGAGTGATTGAGTGACTGAATTAATGAGTGAGTGACTGAGTTAATGAGTGAGTGAGTTAATGAGTGAGTGAGTGATTGAGTGAGTGAGTTAATGAGTGAGTGAGTTAATGAGTGACTGGCTGAGTGACTGAGTGAGTGAGTTAATGAGTAACTGAGTGATTGAGTGAGTGAGTTAATGAGTGAGGTTTGGAATGAGAGCGAAAAAAGTGAAAACAAGTGAATGAGTGAGAGATTAGACACATGAATAAGAGAAATAAGTGAATAAATGAGTGAATGTGTGAAAGAATGTGTGCAGTATGGAGCATGATAATGTGTGAGAAAGTGCGTGTGTGTGTGTGTGTGTGTGTGTGTGTGTGTGTGTGTGTGTGTGTGTGTGTGTGTGTGTGTGTGTGTGTGTGAATAAACGAGCCTGGGTGAAAGTGAATAAGATATGGAGTGCATGAAAGAGAGAAAATGAGAAAATGAGGGAAAGCGAGTGAGTGAAGGAGTGTGAGCGAACAGACTGACAGTTTCACTGACTGACTAGACTAACTGATTGACAATTATTGGGCGGCTGATGCCTCTCGCTGCGTGTAAAAAATGAGAGCTGGGAGTAAATGTGTTAAAGCGGTGGGTTGTAAATGAGGACAAAACAAATCATCACCACTCGCAGCTGGAGCGCCACCCGACTGGGCCGCACTCCGGCAAAAAACATCGCACAGGAAATCTTTCTTTAGAATAAACAACCCCTCACAGCAGACAATGGGCAAAATTAATGTGCAAATGTATGCAAGAAATTAAAAGGCAGAATTAAGCAGGCAAATGAGGTAGCTACACTCGAATCGTTGGAATTATGAATAATTACGCTAAATTTCCCGCTCCTAATATGACTTTTTGGGGTGTAAACAAAAGCTTAATTGTGGAAATTTGGAGGTGAATATTACAGAGCCCTGGTGGTTGCTCCTAACAGAGGGCCAGTTTGCAACGGGATGTAGTGTTAAGCCTTAATCTTACTGATGAAGCGTGAGAAGTTGAGGTCATCTTGGCACGTAATGGATAACTGAATATTACACAACATTCATAGGAATCCTAACAAGCCAAAGCAAGTCATTCTATAGCTGTTTATGTGAGGGAGAATCAAAAAGTAAAGGCAAATTACATTTAACAGCCTTAATAGAAGTAACTGTGAGAAACTGAACATATCACTTTTCCACATAGTCCCCATGCAAGACGACACATTTGTTGTATCATTCAAGTTGCTTCTGGATTCCTGCAGAGAAGAAGTTTTCGTCTGCTCCTGAAGCCAGGTGAGCCCCACTTCCTTTACTTCCATCATCAGAGATTAATCTGTGACCGCGCAGCGCCTCCTTCAGTGGACCGAAGATGTGATAATGGCTCGGCACCAGATCCGGGCTGTAAGGAGGACGTGGAAGACGTTGTAACACGAGCCGTTGCACTGTCCCTATCGTCACTGCTGCTGTATGAGGACGTGCATTGTCATTGTGCAGCAAGACTGTTTTGGACGGCGTTCCTCTTCTTTTGGTGTGAATTGCAGGTTTAAGTTCATTTTGCAGCAATGCACAGGAATTTGCACTGTTCAGTGTTTGCCAGTGCGTTCGGAAATGCACCAGAATAGGAACCTTCATGTCGTAAAAGAATGTTAACATAATTTTCTTGTGGCAGGGCTGACTTTTCAATGTCTTCTTCACTGGAGAAGACAGATGTCTCCATTCCATGTGTTTTGCTCTCTGGGCTATTACGTAATTTTAAAATTGCCTTTACTTTTTGATTCCCCCTTGTAATTTTCCATACAGGTTGGCTTGCTTGATTTTGTAGTCATGAGAACTACTGGAATGTCAAAAAACTCTAAGAGAGGCTCTGAGAAACAAGAAGTGTGTTGGTGGGAGAAATAATGGCCATGGTTGCTCACTGGGAAGAGTGGTGATCAGGGATTGGTCATTGGGAAGAGTGGTGATCAGGGATTGCTCCTTGGGAAGAGTGGTGATCAGGGATTGGTCACTGGGAAGAGTGGTGATCAGGGATTGGTCATTGGGAAGAGTGGAGATCAGGGATTGGTCATTGGGAAGAGTGGTGATCAGTGATTGGTCATTTGTATTTCTCAGTATACTTAAGTTTACGCAGTGTGTAAACAAAGTTCGAATTTCAGTTTAGGAATCTTCTTGAATCTCTATTATTATCGGGAACAATGGTGATTAGTGATTAGTCCTTGGGATGAATGATAATCAATGATTGGTCCTTAGGAAGAACTGAGATTAAAGAAGAACAGTGGAATGGTGATCAGTGATTGGTCGTTGGGAAATATGGTGAGCAGTTATTGATAATTGGGAACAATGATGAGCAGTGACTGGTCGCTGTGAACAATGGTGGTCGGTTTTAGGTCTTTGGACACAAAGGTGAGCAGTGATTGGTCAAACACTGGCTTATGCAAGGACAAATCAGGCAGGTTTTACACACTGGTGGTGACCTGAGATGCAAGCTGGAGTGGTGTATCAATTGCAGGACATTCGCTGACTTCTAATTAAAAAGTCACTAGGTTTGTCACTTCTTAATATATTAAAAAAGTCACTAAAGTGGTTTTAAAATTTTGCACTCTAGGGACAAAGCCATTCACTTGACCACACTGGCCACATTTGCCTTGTAAGTTGGCTTTTATGGTAAAAGGACGGACCGGTCAAGAAAATAATCGTAGATTTCAGGTTAGTAAGCTCATAATGGGAAATCCAGTTCATTTTATCTAATTCTTTGCATCGAAAAAATCTTCTGAAGTACCTTCGAAAATATATGATTGTATATGACTGTAGAACCTGAAAAAACTTTGATCTCATTGAGGGCTAGCAGGAGGATGACCTTTACTCTTAACACCCAGCCAGTGGAATACTACAGACGTTTTAAAAATATCCAGGGTGGGCCATGAAAAAGTAGCCTACGTCCAAACCCGGTGCCACGCTCTTTGGAGGAGGCTGTAGCCCCTTTCTCTCCGTCTGTCGCCCCATGTATAGGTGCCTAGACGTGAACGGGGACCACTTTCAGCATCTGTTGTGACTTTTGTTTAAGTGAATAAAAACAGTTTATTTGCTCGTTCATCTTATCTTCCTGTCGCTGGGGACAGGCTACATTTTCATTCCACCCTGTATATTATTATTATTATTATTATTATTATTATTATTATTATTATTAATTATTATTAGAAGCAGTTATTACACCTTTGGAGCCATCCTTTTCCTACTTAAGACCTATCTCAAGGGCATATCTTTTTTTTCCCTTTAAATAAAAACTGAATAATGCTAAAGTGTTAGATTGATCCTGTTTGATCTGAATTCTGTAGGAAGGCAAATAAATAAAACACTACAGTGTTAGCCAGCATAGTGTCACATTGTGTAATTTACAACAGGTCATTATAGCTTGACATGTACAAGCCTGATGGTTTATTATCCTAATACAACTATTTTTCTGATGACAGCAAAAGTAAAGGCGTGAACTCTCAAGAACAGCTTGTGTTCTCGAGACACCAGGACACTCATCAGAGCTGTATTTTCAATCACAAGCATTAAAAAGCGGAGCGGAGGTGCCTCGCCTCGGGCTCTGATCGAGCGCGTCGGCTAACAAAGTCGTCACGGGTAACGCAGACGTCTGAGGAGGGAGCGGAAGAGTGAACGTTAAAAGAAAAGAGGAAAGCAGAGCTCTCCTTCATTCTCCTTGGATGAGGAAGAGAAGGTGTCGCGGAGCCCTCAGGAGAGCGAGAGGCGGCGTGCTGTTTGACAAAGCTTAGAAGTCGTTACAGCGCCTCAGACTGGAAGAGACACGCAGCCGTTTTCACATCCGCGCTCACCAAACGCTAACACGCACTCGGGCTCTGCTGAGAACTCATCATTATTACACATGAGGAAAAAAATAACATCGTTACATTAGCATGTTGTTAACCTCGTGTTCTCTTCACCACTTAGCGGATGTCCTTTAGACCCAGAGGTCATTTCTGATTGAAGTAGGCAGTTACAAATTTTATTTTCATACCCCCCAAAATATTATTCAAGGCATGAGCAGTTTTTATGGAAATAAACACCGAAAACATTTAGCTCGATGATCTTCACCCTGACAGCTAAATGGAATCATTTAATATTTGGCTCAAAAAAAAAAAAAATTCTGGTTATTTTTCCTATTAAATTGACACACGATTATGAGAACGTTTTTAACATTTCGGCATTGTGTACTTTCGTGGGGGAGAAAATAGGTGGGATTAAATGCGGAAGTTGAGAAAATAGAAAGAAAGAAAAAAAGAAAGAACAAATGAAGGATGGAAGGAAGCATGGATGGATGGGTAACGGACCACATAAGCATAAATAGATTTTTTTTATAGCTGAAAAAGAAATTCACCATACGTGAAATATAGCTGTCGAAAAATAGATCAGTTTGAAAGAAGAGACCCTGTCAGACCTTTGACATAAAAATGGAGCGAATAATTAAACAGTAAACACGCATGAATTGTAAATTTAATTTTCACCAAGTTTAAACACTTCCGAAACTTAGCAGTAGCTCATTTTTCCAGCACATCTGACTGAAGTAGCATTATGAATCTGAATGTAAACGCAGTAAAAAGTAGCAATAAGGAGGGGGCGTGGCCTGGAGTGAGCCAATCGGGTTGAGGAATGTTCTCGCAGCTTCCCTCATTCAAATTCCACAAAACCATTGCAAATGTTACGATTTCTGTCTTCCCTAGGTTTCTTTTTTTTACGTGAATGAAGACTGATCTTTAGTGGGTTTCTTTCAGTTGCTTCCAGAAATCGCTTTATCCTGGTCAGGGGTGAAAAGCAGTCCATTCCAAGGCACCACGCAGTCACACATGTAGACCTACGGGCAATTTAGAGTAGCCACTCCAACTACCAGTGTGTTCTTGGGGGGTGAAAGGAAACTGGAGAACCTGTTCAGAGATTGTACAAAACACTGCACAGACTGTCCCCAGAACTCAGGATGGAACCCTGAAAGCTGTGAGGTGGCATCATGAGGTGGTGTGTATTCCTTTAGTATCAAAAGTAATGAAATAGACACGCCTGTAAGAGTCCAATCAGCTCATACTCATCCACTAAACCGTATTTTTTAGGACATTAGTGCTGTATCTGACAGCGTATACTGTACATTAGCGAGACCATTCTTGCGGAGCCTCTCAGCTGGATTCCTCAGAGATGGTGCACAATTATCATTTTTATATCACCTCTGCGCTAAGCTAGTCTCTGTTTAATGCACTGACTCATTGTTTTGTGCGACAGACTCGCCCGCTGATGTGAGCACGGGGAACGAGTCAAGACGAAGCCAATTTTGCACCTGCGTCACAGCTGATCAGAGATATGAGCAGGGGAAAGGGACAAAGATGAGCTCGGACCCTAATCGCTCATTAAGCGGCTCGCGAGGTATCCGTTGGCCTAACGTCTAGGAAATGTTTCTCAAACAATATTACTGTTTTATTGAGGATTAGGAACAGACATGTAACATGGAAGTTACAGACTCATGGTTTTAAAGTCTGCTTCTCCTTCTTGTGAGGGTTTCAGTGTTGTTTTGTGGCTGCTTTACACCAAACATGCAAACCAGCATGGCACGGGGTTACAGAAAAGTAGGATCTCTTTAGAGAAAAGAATTGATGTGGGCTATTTTACCCTACTTTTACTTCCATATTTTGAGTTGTTGATGTAATAAATCAATACCTGAGCTTTTATTCATTCGATAATAAGCTGACCGAGCATACAGCTTTACCCTTACAGCTCACTTTCATTTTTCCATTAAAAAAAATTCAATCTCCTTTGATGTCCTCTGTGCAAAAGAACAACTTTTTGATGCTTTAAAGGGATGATACTAATATATCTAATAAGGTCCACTATGTTTGTAGGATTCAACCACCTGAATGCCCCTCCCTTACCGCTCCCTTTCTGAGCGTGTTTTAGAGCATACGGTGGACTGTAGTGTACATCCAGGTACATACACTGACCCTCCCTTGCATTTTCCCATTCTAAATAATAAGTACGCTCCTCCATTTTACAAAATTTGGGCTCTCAAACTTTTATCCAGCACCAGGATGAAAACCACGGATTCCTCTTATTTCTTTGTTCTTGTCTTCCTGTGTTGGTGTTTGCTGTCTTTCTGGTGTTTCCTGCCGGATTCATGCTGCATCTTGTAAAAATGTGAAACGTGGAAGCTGCTTCCTAGAGATTTGTCCATTCTGGGCTACTGTAGAGGCGCAATATGGCGGCTCCGTAGAGCTGGACCCGCTCATCACAATTCATAGTTTCAGGTAATTGTACACTAATGAAAACATGCTTATGAATATTATATTCTATTTCTGCTAAATCCTATATACAGTGGACCCTCGGCTCGCAAACGCGTCAGATGGCGAACAAATTGACTCAATTCCTGAACAGATTTTGTACCAACCAATGAACCAATCCTCGAATGATGTACAGACAGCCAACCCACGGTTCGTGGCACAAACTTTCATTTCCGTTCAAGCACTCGTGATGTGAACGTGTTTGACGCATTTTTTTGTTGTGTTTCTCTGCATTTATTTTCTATATGCTTCATTATGGGTCCCAAGAAAGTGAAAAGTGCAAATAGTAGTGAGAGTAAGAAGCCTAAGCGTATAACAGTTGAAATAAAGAAAGAAATAATCGCAAAACACGAGAAGCGCCACCATATCCCTCCGCCACCGTCCACCTACGCCAGCGACTACGTCTCCACCGCAAAGGGAATGTACGTTAAAATCATCTGTTTATTTCATTTAGGTTTATTTTTCTATAATTAGGATTATTTTCATTTTATTCTATGTTTTATTGCCACACATAAACCCATAATACACGTTAAAAACATGTTTTTGAGCGCTGAAACACATTCATTGCATTTACATTCATTTCAGTGGGTCGCGAACAAATCGGGTCACAAACAGTGTCTCGGAACGAACCAAGTTTGAGAGTCGAGGTCCCACTGTAGTGGATTTTTATGATGTTTATTAATGTTGATAGTGTCAATGTTGACTTTTATGTATTTAATATTAGTTTTAAATGTCATTCTGTGGTTTTTGTAGAGTACTTATAGCCTATAGACAAATGTGAGCATGACATATTGTGCTTAGATAGTGGCTGACTTAACACTGGTCCTCGTCAAACCAGCGTCAAGCAAGAAAAAAAAAGTGCTTGATTTCAAAGGTCAGAATCGTGTGCAACTGAGAGACGCCGGTGTTTTTGGCAAACTCGTCTGAGTTACATCAGCATTCTGAAGCGACATGCACAATTTCAGCATTAAATCCTCCACGCTTACATCTGAATAAGCGATTAAAGCGTGCAACTGGGTCTGCCAGATGATTCTTAAACCGCTCCGTGTTGTTTCTGTTTTTGATTTGGGTGGAGCGCTTGTTCGGGTCTCGTTCCAATCCCATCTCTATCTCTATCTCATCAGGGTTTGACTGAAGACAATTCGTCATGTCGGTGCAGAAGCACATGATATATTTGTAGTTCAGGTTTATAATGCACATCCTCACAAAAGAATAATGAGAAAATAATTAACAGGAAGTCACACCAGCAGTCAAATCACACCAGTGTCCTAGGATAAAGCAGCGCTGTCTCAAGACATTACAAACGTATAATAAATAAAGTCCTTTTTAAAGAAAAAAAAGCCATAGCAGCGAAAGCCATGCACGTAACTGTTCATCCAAGTTGTCTTATGATTCTTATGTTCTTATGTGATCTTCCCGTCTTGCCGTCTTGACTCCAGGAGTCCAGGGAGAAAGCGAGAGAGACTCCTAACGGCACGCGGCGTCACGTCAAAGCGTACAAAACAGATTCGTCTTACAATGGACCTAAGCAGGGGGAACATCTGTCAAAAAGGACACTTGTGAGTTCATTAGTGCTGAATGAAGAAATGAACAGATTGATGGAGGAGTAGACGCTGGAAGTGACGGCAGAGGCTCTGCTTTGCATTGCATCACCATATTGGCACAGTGGGAATCTCAGCCAAGCGATAGAGTTTCCTGTAAAAGACTGAGCCGCTCATTTTCACCTCCCCCTCCTTCCTCCAGGAACGCAAGTGGGGGAAGAAAGAAAACATGAAGTGAAAACTTTTTAAGAGGAGCCTGGCAATTAGCACGGTGTTAATGAACCCTGTCGCATTGTCTGATCAAGAGGCCCACGCTAATTACGAGCAAAATGTCTCAGTCCTTCTGCCAATGTGTACCGAAAAAACACAGACTCTTATCTTTTTTTTTTCAAAGACACAACAGCAAAGGGCAAAACATAAGAGAATTGTAAGCCATAACTGGATAAACAACAACAGCAGCAGTGCCAGGAAAGATGGAAAATGGGCAACTTCTCCATGCACTGCCCTTTAACTTCCTTTAATCTATACAACACTCAAATCTAAACTTTAATTATAATGAATGCTACAAGTTAAGGATCGTCAACTTTTTTTTTTTTTTTTTTTTTTACAGAATTTTAGCTTTTGTTTCCCCAAGGCATGATTGGAAAGCCAGTTTCATAAAACTAACACCACAGCTCTGTTGAATTCTTCAGCCTGATTAGTGAGAAGGTGTTGATTAATTTTCTACACCAGCACTTCTGACAGTAGTTCTGACTGCGAGACAAATCACAGGTTTATATTAATGCGCTCGTTATGACACCTTATCGTTTCTATAATGACAACCTACACAAGAGCCTTGAGTGTCTGATGGTCCAAATTAAAGGATTAAAAGCCTGTTTATTTAGCAATGTTGATGGAGTGCTCGGTGCTGACATGGGAAAGTCCTCAGGACGGAGATGTTTACAATTTGGGCTTTCTCAGAAACATGATAAGATCCATGTATTTTAGTCTTATTACTTCAAAATACAGCATCAAAGAGGCTTGTGAGGAAGTCTGTGCTTAAAGGTGCAGTCATTCATTCTAATCCAATACACGTTTTGACAAATTCAGGAAAAATACCTCCTCACGGTCTGCTAGCTGTGTGTTCTGCGTGTGCGCCGAAAATAAATGTGGTGTTTGTGCACAGCCCCGACTCTGTAAACGCAGGAACAAAGAAAGTAGCTCAGACCGAGCCACACAACACTGTTCCAGCCAATCACCAACAGGAAGTGAATTCCAGCCAATCACAGGACAGGGGGAAGGGGGGGGTTGTTGTTCGTGCCGTTGCGTGTCATTGAATTTGAGGGGCGGGGCTCCTGAAGCAGCACTGAAGGGAGGTGTGTATTTGTTTGGCTGTTGAATTGAAATCTCAAGAATCTTTCTCGAGAAGCGATAACTCCCCCTTTTTAAACAGGAACTAAAGGACCGTACGTGAAACTAAACATGAATAAAAAAGCACGATTTATCACTCTGTAATGTGTTGCACATTGCGAACAGCAATAAAACGCTTCAGGATGTGATCTTGCAAAAAATAAACAAATAAATAAATAAATCATGGATGAGGTGATGCGATGCAAAGCTCCGGGAGTATTCATCGCAAAAGCTGTATTTAATTAAGTGATTGGTGCTTTAGGCCACGCCTCCTACCTAGAGGATGGACTCGGGTGGTGATTCGACGCTGAGATGGCACTATGGCGGGTGAACATTCTTTTATTTTATTTTTTTGTAATTTAAAAAAAAAGGCTGTTTGAGGTGAGAATGTAATGGTTTATACCTCATAAACTGGCGGATTTAAGCTGCACTGATTTGTTAGCTACTGTATATTCGGCGTTTAGCTCCAGTGCACAACTAATGACAGAAAATTCAGGCAGTAAACACGTCTCAGCTGATCGACTAGCTTTGGGGTAAAGAAGGAATGATGGAGAAGTGATTACACACACAAACACACACACACACACACACACACACACTTATTACACAGTAATTACATACTAATAACATCTTCCTCCATGATGCTCTCATAGTACACAGTACATAGTAAATATATTAAATGCATACTAAATCTGCACATGTGAAAAGATGATCTGTAAAACAAACTGCTTTAGTAAAAGTTTTTTTCTTTTTAATCACACAGTGGAGTGTGTGTTCCAGTTCTGTAACATGATGACATATGTAGAATGCAGAGGAGGAGAAATGGTATGAAAACATACATCTTGTATCCACTAGAGGAAATGCCAGGGTGTCTCTCGTTCTCTCTCTCTCCCTCTCTCTCTCACACACACACACACACACACATCTCCTGTGGTAGAGGACGTGATGCTCCACTAGCTTAAGCAGAGAGCAGTGACTAAACACGTTCGTCCCGAGGGGCTCCTCTCAGAGCTGTAATTCAGAAATAGCGCTTTAATAACAAGCTACTGCTACTCTGCATCATTAATCTGTAAATTAATGAAATGCTCCACCCCCGTGTTAATTCTTCTTCTAGTATTATTTTTAGTTATGAGGCCAGGCACTTAATGTCGCACGCATGTTTTAATTCCAGCGAACGGCTCACTAAAGGAGCTCAGGCTTGGCTGATCTTCATCCTGACATTATGATGTCTTCATCATAAACCTATAGTAAATACACATAAGCTTAACTGCTCCAAACCGCTCTAAGAAGGCTACAAAGGTTCGAAGTACGAATTTTTTTTTTAATCCGCCCCCGCCCCCAACATGGAGATGTCACAGGTCTGAGCCCGAACCCTCTCAAAAAGTCACTTTGTTCAGCCAAACGTGTCTGTGTCAGGTTTTTCAAATGCAAAAATAAGTTGCTAATTTCGCCTGGTGCTCTTTCTAGACAGTGCAGGTTTAATTGCTAATTGTTAACTGGGAATGAATGCATTTGCATATTAATTAGGAAGCCCATTTACATTTTTAATTTGCTGCCTTCAAAGGGGGCGAGATAAAAGGTCGCACAATTTTAAATAATTTATGCTCCGTCGGTGAAAAGAAAGCTGAAAAGAAGAAGAAGCGCTCAGCTGATTTTAACCCCTGAGAGCTTTTACAGAATGGGAGCGCTCCAAAAATTGTTTTTACAAATCTAATTAAACGGAAAAGGGCTCGGAGCACAATGGCGCACACAGGCGTCCTGCATGGCGGACAGCAAAGGCGCAGCACTGAAGATTTCCCTTAAAGATGAAGCCGATGATATTTCATAACCCGCTTTGCCTTTTTATGGTTCAGGTGTGATCGCAAAATCCGGCAGGATGATCACAGACCTTTCGCTTTGTTTCACTCGTTTTACAAGCTGAAGTTGGCCGTTTATTAGCTCCACCTACAATATGTGACCGGTGATATCGAGCCAGGTATGAAGTCGCATAGGTTAGGTTTGCACTACGGCCAATAATAATAAGGTACAATAAGTGAAGAAATTGTTAAAATCCGCATTTTTGACAAAAAACGCTTGAAAAGTACCTTATCTTCCTGATCCTTCAAATGATTTGAGACTTTTTAATCCTAAACATTGTTTTAAAGCACTTTAACGAACGCTATCCAAGCTGGTTACTCCAATTTCCACATGAAAAGCTGAATTTTTATTGTTTAGCTACAATACTGCGCTGATGGCGACGTCGTTTTTAGCGCTAGCAGGAAAATCCCGATGTTGAAGTTCCTTATTTCGGAATCATGGAATCCTCATTTGATTATTCTAAAAATGAAATTTCGACAGACTTTTCCATGGACTTCCGAGTAAACAAACTCACACTGTTGCATTGGTGACATATGGTCATGATACAGTCATAAACTTGGTTTCGAAATGGAGCTTATCGACCCAGGACTCTGAAAATTTGACTCAAATCACCACAAAATATGATATGATCCCAATTATCAAGACCACAGTCAGATATTTTCCAGTACCACTGAATCTGCTACCAGTTATATGATATGAGACGGTTTGAAATCATACTGTAACAATTCAATAAGGGATGACACCACTGAATCCGCTAGGACAAAATACAAATCGATTTAGTAGCCTCTGATTTATGTGTGATCAACCTTGTGTAAGCCACAATCACAATTGCTTACAATCTAGAAAAAGACTATTTCAAAAGAGTCAGAGGTACGGGCAAACCGCCTTGCTTGCTTATTAAATTCCTGATCAAATTAACACTGAATCCAAGACATATCATTAACATGAAATTAACTCTCACATTTTGGCATCAGTTTGTCAACCTGATGCGACTCAGCGACTCCCGTGTCATCCTTCATGTTGGTCCACCATGTAACTGTACACTTGGTCTATTTATTTCATATCTCTATGTTTTCCCCAAACAATTTCAATTAATTTCATCCACTGTTCAGTGCCGACTTCAGATTTGTTGGTTGGCTGGTTGGTTGGTGAGCTATTTCTCCACACAGCATTAACACTCCAGAAACTCTGATACTTCTCAAACTTCTCAAAAGTCATTAGTGCACCCGTCTTTCTATAATAAATAACATTTCACTGTAGCACCTACAGGTCTTAATTAAAAGTGCGTTCACACTTCACCTCCATTTACTAAGGGGAAAAAAACAGCATCTGAGCTTGCTGTCTCGGTTAGGGTGCTATCAGAGGAGGTTGTTCGCCTTCGTTGTGGCGATCTGACTGATCGAGGAGGGAAAAAACAAAAACAACAAGCAAAATGATAGATTTCATTTGATTACATTTTTCAGAAAAGCTTAACTACCCCCCCCCCCCGGATTACATATACATAACGTGTGCTGGAGGTTGAGTAAAAAAGGGTGTACAAGCAGCCCATGAGAGACTTTTTCATCAATTTCTATGAAGTGAGAAGAGAGACGAAGGATACTTGATGTAGTTTGATCTCATGGAAAATGAATAAGACTTCACTGCGCTTGCAGAAACACCTCACGATTTAGCGACCATACAAACTTAGCGGATTTAAAAAACAAAACAATACATTTACAGTATTTTCAATTAATATCTGCACTTAAGGCGATTTGAAATGCTGCAACCTTTTCATCTGGGAACTACACACAAGTAGGAAATCTCTATTGTTCTATTGGCTTCATGCTTCTTTAAACAAACTTGATGGCTTGTCTGGTTCCTCCTGCATCTAAAACACATTGTGATCTCTTGACTCTCCTCTTTGTAGCAGTGATCCTAATTACACACCCTGAATGAAGCAAGTGCTGGTACATTTAAATCTGAGCGCATCGCCCATCTACTTGACATTTGGTCTTTGTGCCTATGCACTTAAATTACATCCTGCCAATTCTGATGGTCATGAGGAGCAGAGCGAGAGAGCGAGAGAGAGAGAGAGAGAGAGAGAGAGAAAGAGAGAGAAGAGGTATAAGTAAGGAAGTGTGACTTGCTTGATCTCCAAGCGAACTTGCTCACAAAAAAGACTCAGCTTTCCTCATTTGATCGACACAATTAACTCAACATTCCACTGAATGGAAAACGAGGGCTGGGAAATTAAAGGTCTATGCCGTGGCACATTCACCATGGCCCCTAAAATTAAGTGAACCAACTTCATTCACCCCACTGAATACAGTGAAGGAGGGGGGTCGGTCTTGATTGAATAATTGATTTTCTCGAGCGGCCTGTGTTTAAAGAGGGATAACTTGACATCCTTTGACCGGTAATGATTGTAATTACTGCAATGACTGGTCATGTCAAATATGACACTGAAAGCACTGTTATTAACCATTCTTATCCACAAAGAGAAATTTTGAAATAGCAAGACACTCCTGTCTCGTGCCTCAGCGTGACCCCGACGCACCGCTGGACTGATTGGAGACTGGTTTGAAGTGGAGAGCCTGGTTAATTGACTGTGTGTTCAGAGCCATTGAGGTGTCTGCGACTCACAGCCCGAATGCTTCCTATTCTGATCAGAGCACTGAGATGAGAATCAGGATCTTCCGATGGTCCAGAGTGTTGTACAACATGAGAACTGTCCAAGTCATGATCCCGAAAGTCACAGAGTCTCAGTAATGCTTGCTTTCTGGTTTCTGAGACGAAAGAGTGATGCTTTGGGCTGTTTCATCATCCAGCTTGGAGCCTCGTTGTGCTGCTGACAAATGACCCGAAAAAAGAAAAATCACGTACAGCAGTTTGGCAGCTGTGCTCATTTGCATATTGAGGCATTAATTAGCCCGCGTGAGCAGTGGGCTGAGTGTGACCATGGGGTTTGGAGCGTGGAGGTGATCAGCAGCGCACAAGATGGAGGATAATGTTCTGGAACTGTTTGTGGAACCCTGAAGGTTCCTGAGGTCTACTGAACAGGAACCAAACGGTTTTAGGACCAGTCGCTAGTTTTTGTTGTCATTACAGTAAACAAGGGCATTATGGAAAATAACAGAAGTGAAACCAAGCACAGAGAAGGTTTTATATACACACACACACACATATACATATATACATATACATATACACATATATATGTGTGTGTGTAGAGAGAGAGAGAGAGAGAGAGAGAGAGAGAGAGGGTCCTCGGGTTACAACACAGTTCCATTCCCACAACAGTGATGTAACCCAAATTTTGGTCTAAGTCAAAACATAACCTAGCCAAAGTCACTTACCTATCCTAACACAGTTGTAAAATCATAATCTAGAACATAAAAGCACACCTAAGCCAGCCCGACAGTGCATTCAGAAAGTATTCAGACCCCTTTCAGTTTTTCACCATTTATCATGTTGCAACATTATGCTAAAATTAAATTCATTTTGTTCCTCAGGAATCTACACTCAGTGTCCCATAATGACCGCACAAACACGGAATTATAGAATTCTTTGCAAATTTATTAAAAAAGAAAAACTGAAATATCACGTGGACATAAGTATTCAGACCCTT
>JAQLOM010000020.1:11790126-11802685 GCA_030068315.1 Chrysichthys thysi
TAACTATTGACCATGATTTACAACATAAAAATAAAAAAGACCTTGCAATATAATGGCCTTAAAATCCTTCAATAACACTAGGGTTGAAATTTTTCATTTCCAAGAATTTCAATTAGTGCCCTATAAAGTTTAAGAAGCTGGGTTACAACTGCAGAGAACATCATCAGGTTCCACTCGTGTCAGCCAAGAACAAGAATCTGAGCCTACACTGGACACAGGATCATCAAAAGTGGAAGACCGTTAAAGACCGCGGGGATGATGTATTCCAGGAAAGTGTATTGATGTACATTATGATCTGTGATCTCAGCTCCAGAACAAGGATCCCAGAGGATTAAGATTCAAAAGATCTGGTGAAATGCACATTGTTTTCACTCGTCTTTCATAGACTTTCAATCAAGGTTCTATGCAAGACACTTGGACCACTTCCACAAGGCTCCCTTTGAGGTAAGGTGAAATTTATAAGTTTGATCAGTCAGAGAACTGTAACTATTTGTATATTACTCGAATAACATCTTTACCAAAATCCAGGCGTAGATTTCGTTCCCTAATGAACAAACCAGAGATTTCAGGAGTAAGATGACCCTCACCGAGATGACTTGAGGGATACCTTAAGAGAAACTTTACAGTATACAGGTGGGAAAGCATAACGACAAATAGCAGTGACAGTGTGTAGAAAGGTTGTTCAGTATGAACAGGTTGTGAAGAAGAGTGCTGGGATGAGCACAGGATGTGTGTTATGATTACAGCATCAGTTCATAGTTATAAATGTACAGTACCAAGATGAGATTATATAATGAAGCAAGAATGGCGTTTGGGTAAATGCTGTTTTTGGGAAGCGCATGTGGAACCAGGATGAACGTTTTAGTGCTGTGTGTCGTTTTCAGGTGTTAAACCAGATCATTTCTTTGTAGGTTTGTAGACCTTTATTTGTGAAAAAAAAAAATTACAATAGTTTGTTTTTACAAATAAGCCTGTGAGAAGAGAATTAAGGATATGAGGAAATAAGAGTTTTGCTTTTGCACATGGTGGAATAAACAGCATTCCTGGAGCAGCTGTACCGTTGTGTCTCCACACAATTTACAAAGATAATTAAGACAAACAAATCTCTTAATGTATCAGCGAAACATTGAATAAGAAAAGCCTGTGAACAGCTCATGAATCAACTAAATCCTTCTGCTTCAAAAAAAAAAAAAAACCAAAAAAAAAAAACAACAACAACAAACCCATCATTAATTCCAAGCTTCATATGCTACTGCTCTGATTTCCATCTCATCACGGCCAAGAGCTTATGTACTAATAATGCTAGATCAAAATGCATTTAAATATGCATCACTGACTTCAGATTAATACTAAAACTCTTGGCATAAAAAGAAAAGACCCAAAGCAAACAGATGCATACTTTTTCCCCCTCTCATTTTCATTATAAAGGATTTACCCAAGGTAAAAGAAGACGACAAACTGGAAAAAACAAAACAAAAAACACTACCAGTTAGACATGTTATTGCAACCGCTTGGTGCTTTCTTAAACTGATATAATCTCAAATCAGAGATTATTTTGGTCAAATATTTTCTCCCATATAAAATTTATTAGTCCTGATGAACTTGATGCAGTTTCATCGAGCCTGCTCTCTAAATAATCTTCATATACATCAGCTTAGCTCCCAATCACTCTATGAAATACGCCACATTAATAAAGAATCACGGAAATGAAAAGCAGACTTCGATTTTAAAGAAATGTCACGTGTCGGAGGACATACAGGAAGATGGGAATAAAGTTTTATGCGCACAAGCTCACACGAACACGTCTAGTCGTTACAACAAGGTCGTGAGTGCATGAAACAAATGTGTTCAGTTATTTTCTCCGTCGAACCAGAGTCATCAGGGAGTTTACAGAAGTGCAGAGTCGCCCTCTGGTGGATCGAGTCAAACACTGCGACGGGAGCGTTCGAAGACCAGGTAGCTACAGGGCCCCGATCAAGCCTCGCTAATGCTGCCTCAATTCAAGCAAGCCACAGGCATTGGGCTGGCCTCTCTGATGCTGTGTTCACACTAGCAAGTGACAAGTCGCTCACACCACTTCAGCTTTCTGGTACTGGGTGAGTAGCAACCACTACAGCTATTCCATCAACTGTTTCTTGCCAAGTTATAAACTGTGCTGAACGTGCTAGGATTTTAATACTGAAGGAAGTACGAGCCCTTCTAACCCTAGGTTTTCTTCCATCGAGTTGAGAAAACAGGAGGAACTCGTACTGTCTGCTCCGTGTGATCCGTCCGAGGAATCGTTAGAATTTTCGCGTTACTCCGTCATAACTATACTGCGCTCGATTAAGAAATTCTTAATTAAAACATTGATTTATACCCTGCCGCTGGAACGGCGACTCCACGTCGTGCACTTTCGACTGTCAGTTTGGTGCTTGCTTGCTACTGTGAAGGCAGGTTGAAGGAGAGGCCTAACTGCTTCTACCTACTCAGTCTGAGCTTTATGGAGTTCTTCACCACTTGGATGGGGTTCGCCGGAGGAAGAGGGACATCAGACAGATCAGCACTGGATGTTTTCTGAAAAACATAATGGAAATCATGTAATGATCACGAACTGGATCCTGCTTCATTGTGCTTCACGACAACAGCTAAATTATAGTCATTAATATCACAGTTGGCATTTCTTCCAAATTGCAGCTTATAACCCAAATATTCTTTCAGACCCCAAATAAGGTTTGAGTACATCAATTAAATGCTAAATATAAAAACTATTAGACCCAACTAAAAACCAGTAAACAATACATGAATATGCATGCAACCTCAGACACTTAAAACATGATTTAATCCATGTAATTAACAGTTAAACAGCTGTACTTAAGCTCATCACGAGTCAATTAAGAAAAAAAAAACCTAATTAATTAGATCCTACTTTACACAGAGTTACAGAGTTCATTACAACGATCCAGTTAAATAATGCCATACCCGAGATGATGGTATCTTCCCTTCTGCGTCTGACTCCTGTGCATAAGGAACATGGTGCAAAGAAACATCAGTGCTCTTCATGCATGCATGCGGCCCACAACAAGTCTAGCCTTCATATAAGCTCATACACGCAAAAGAAAAACACGCCTCCACTCACCACCGCCTCGGTCTCCATGTTCACCTCCACGTCTAAAGCAGGGAAATCTCTAGCCTGCATCAAACAATTAGCACTGTCAGAAATGGAATACGGCTACGAGAAATATTTCACGTTTGTTCACGATGTCAGATACTACTCAGAAAACCAACAGACGTGTCCACCTGAGAAGGTTCACCATCCTGGTCCACTGATTCTGAGGTAGAATCCTGCAGACAAAATGGTTTTATTGTGTTTATATGGAAATGATGATACAAAATAAGATGAACGAATGCTTGTTAAAAATATTACGGTGTAGCCCGGAAAATGAGCATTAGAAAAATCAATAGAGCGGCCAAGATTTAGAACACTGATTAAGGATCAACTCATATTTGCTGCAGTCACATGAAGCATAGCCCGAAAAAATCTCCACATGAAGTAGGAGTTCTCTGGATTTACCTCCTCTAATCTGAACTTCTTGGCTTGCTCATCATGGAGCGGCGAGCCCGGTCTCTTCCTCCCATGACCCGGACTGGGGGTTTTCGTCTCTGTCGGACATGCTGTAACAGAGAACTGAGCATTACACTGTGGTCCAACGGTTGGCCGTCTCTCTGTCCAGGACGTGAACAGAGCCACGTTATAAACTATACATACGCTGTAGTAAACGGACAAATAAATAACCAGGTGTACAAACACTTACCTGCAGCAGGATGTGTGTCTACTGACGTGTCCTTCTTCCCTTGAGAATCTGAGTGGTCCACGGTGGTCCCTGTGGAGCTGTATGCACGATGGGACAACGAGAAGGTTATTCAAACTGCAACTTCATACACTTAAAATGCATCTTGAAGCTCTTTAAGGATGACAGGAAGGATAATTAAACTCAACAGAACTGAATCTGACTAAGAACAAATAAAAATAATTTAAAAAGGGGGGGGATATTAAAAATCCCCACATCACTTAGCTTATTTAAAATGGTTAACTGAAAAATCTCTCAATTTTTTTTCACTTTTTTTGTTGTATTGTATATTGAGTTATATTTTTTCTGAAAAAATAAACGCAACATTTGTGATTTAGTGCTTACTAAATCCCCCGCATCCTCAACCGATGCAGACTCAGAAAATACACATCTGTGAACAAAGTCTTTCTTAATAATCACAAGCACTATTGGTGTGTCACATTAAAATATTTGGTAGCTGTTTCAGTTTTAATATAGTTTTCACCGAGAATATCGCAAGCAAGACTAACTACAGAAACAAATGATTTCTTTTTTGCATTTTTAAAAAAAAATGTTTTGTGAATTAACAAAAAAAACAAAAAAAACCCTGCAAGACATCCAATGGGATTCTCAGGTCCGTTTACTTTGTTGGTTGTGGGTATTTGCATGTGCGTGTGTGTGTGTCTCACTGGTGAGGACTGGCAGAGAAGGTCGTCCTAGAGGTGCCGGAGGGTGAGGACATGCACGTGCTGTTACCCCTGTCCTGGGACAAGTCCACGCTGCTTTCATTCACAGTCGAATGCTACAGAGCACAGGAAGATCTCAACATTGAAAAATTGTGAAATGAAAAAGTTCATAAACTGGAATAAAGAAGCAAAACCAAATATGTTTTCAGCTGATTTTTAATGCATGCACTGAGAGTGTCTGAGAGACTCATGAACTCCACATAAACTGACAGCTGTGAGACCATTAGGTGTCTCGTATACTGATGAAATAACCTGAAAATCGACTAACATTGCACGTTCAGATTAAAGAATCAAAACGCACGAAGTTTTCCCACAAACACAAAAACAACATTCTATACAAGCAAGCACAAGAAATATATTCAAGTAGGAGCGCTCTGTATATACCTCCTGCGATCTTAGCTTCTTGGAGTTCTCATCATGGAGAGGGGAGCCCGGTCTCTTCAGTGCACGAGGAGGACTGCTCTCGCTAGTGGGCTTCGGCTCCGATAGACACGCTGTAACAGAGGACATAGAGTCACACTGACGACAAGAAAATCTGAGGCAGGCAGAGAAAAGGGGAAAAAAACAAACAAACATAATTTTACTACAAACACTCCAGTGTGCTGTGTACTAGGGGATGAGACAGCTCTTTCTTTCCTTCTTTCGTAGATGTGCATCAAGCAAGAGTGAATGATGCTTAAAAACGAGCAGCTCACCAGAACGAGGCTCACAAACCCGCAGGCCGAAGATCATCTAGATAAAGTCGGCGTGAAGCTAGTGTAAGCGCTATCAGAAACAAGTGTGTGTATTTCCCGTCACGCGTCACTTGGAGTTGGCTTTTCCTCTAAATGAGTTTTATTCACGTTTTTTCAGATGGACATTTTAGCTGAAAAAGTTTCACTGCTGACGCTACAGCGAGGGCGGCTGTGAGCCAACCTTTCAAGCCGCGTGTTTTCTAGGAGAGTGGTTTCTCACACTTGCATACCCTTTGCGTACTATGTGAATTCAAATCACTGCATCTATTTGACGAAAAAGAAATTAGTGCATACGTTACCAAACGTATTTTCACTTGAAGTATACAGCCGGGATAAAAAAAAAAAAAAAAGACAGGAGACACCAAGATTCGGACATGTACCTGCAGCAAGATGCGTGCCTCCTGAGGTGTCCGTCTTCCCCTGAGAATCTGAGCTGGCAGTGGTCCCTGTGGTGCTGTACATGAGTGGAAAGAACCATGACTTTATCCATACGAAGCTTCTTAAAGACAATACAAGTTATTGAAGTTCGAGTGTAAACTGTTATCAGGGTACTGTGATTAAAAAGAAAAAACACTGATTGGAGTTGAAGATATTTTTGCATGTAAACCAGTATGAAATGAATAAAAACAGTCCATCAAAAGAATTCTTGGGTCCTGACATTTAGTTGTTTGAAACGACTTGGTTGTGAATATTTGGTGAGTTTATGAGGAGCTCACCGGTGAGGACTGGCAGAAGAGAAGGGTGCCTTGGCAGAGCTGGAGGTGCCGGTGGGCGAGGGCATGGACATGCTGTTATCACTGTCCAGCGACAAATCCACACTGCCCTCATTCACAGCACGCAGGCCTTCAGTCGAATGCTACGGTGCAGAGAATGACAGAAGCGGTTCAACACTGTGAGGTAACAGACACCACCACAGGGTAAAGATCTGAACAGAATTTAGCTTGCCTTTCTCCTTTTTGGGATTACAAGGTCCGGCAGGAGCTGGTGAAGCTGCTTCCTCTTCACGTGCATGGCCGTTATTTTCATATCAGTCTCAAACATCTTGCTGTTGATGGCCTGACGGTACACTGCGTTTACAAGGCAAAAAACCATACACGTTACTGATGATCGACAAAGCTTGAGTACACTCAGGCTGGGGGAAATAACATTTATAACAGGAGTCATTTGTTTAAACCTAAAAGGATCTTCAAGCTGTAGATTTCACCGCAATGCACAAATCTTGACCCGAATATGCACTACTCAAGCTGGGAGTTCTACATGAAGGTTTCAGTATAATTTCAGCTCTGTTTTAGTTTGTCCGATATCAGCGATGTCACCTGATCTCTAATACTGAATAAGATATCCTCAAAGTGGCTGGTTTTTAACTACATGCGCACAAGACTGTTGCCACACAGTAAAAAGAAGAAAAAGAAAAGGATATCCTACCCGTGTCTGTGAATGACTGGATATCGTATGTCAAATCGACGTTAAGAAGTTCAGACCCCTCCATTTTCCTGAACTCGATACCGATGACCCACATTGTGCTCAACTCTGGCCTGCACACAAATATCCCAAACAGTAACCTTCCGACTTGCTCGGAAACGTATCTGCTGTAAAGCTAATCGATTACACTCACGTTTTAGTGCTTTCCTTGGGTCCTGGGAACGACTGTGGGTTCACATGTGCCAGAGTGATGAACTCATTTTTCTCCAGGTTTCCCACCAGGATTCGGATCTTGGACTCGACGAGGCCAACCCTGTTGGAAATCAGATCCTTAAAGTCTGCACGTCAGTCTGTTTATAAAGAGTGTTACACTGCACAGTCTCTCTGGGTGCTGTGTGCAAGGTAATATCAAGGCTCATCATACCAATGGTGTGACTCAGCATGGTCTACTCACCACTCGAGGTGCTGCTTCTCAGTGGGCGCACTTGCTAGCAACACAATATAATGCCTTGGAACATAAAAGACAAGAACAATGCCATTACATCCTTCACACAGAGGTCATTGAACTAAACACCGGGAAGGTCAGGGATGCCCAAGGGTTGTATCCAGACCTAAAGTTAATTCAACTCACACGCTCTGATGCAGCACAACTAGTGTATTCAGGCAGGAATTAAACATTTCTGGGGGAAAAATAAATAAAAGCAACCCCCCAAAAAAATAAAAATAAAATAATAATGATATAGTAATTAATAAATGGCATCTCTGGAACATTACTATGTGTTATGCATATTATATATATATAAAAATATAAAAAAAGAGCTCAGTTTACATTTTCAGTTCTCTCCACTTTCAACCAACGTCTCAAAAATATCTGTCTCCACAATGGTTGTGTTAATTCTAGACACTTCCTCCGAACAAAATTCATTTAATATTGGGGCACTGATATAAAACGAAGGAAGTTAAGAAAGAGTGTTGCCCATTAAGAACAAAAATATGTGCAGAAAAACGCTGAACTGCTGCTATTATATCAGAGTCCTTCGATTCTCAGTCCTTAACGATCAACTAAAATCATGCGCGCACAGGAGGTGAAAAAATAAAACAGTACACCATTTCACATTAACATTTATTTTAAGTTGAAAAAAGGGAAAAAAAGGGGGGGGGGGACACTCAGAGCAAAGCTCTACCCAAGCTGTATCGCTGTAACTATGATCATCCCACTGATCTTTAAGACATCTTATATAGGAGTGAATACAAATCCTAATAAAAGTAACGATTTTGTCTAAATTGCAGCATTAGCACAAGATTTGGGGCTGTTAACCATGCTGTAGACACAAACCCAAATTTAACAGTAACTTCAGTCATGAATGAATCCATCTGCAGTACAACAGCACCACCTACATGCTGCTCATTTAGACGAAACCAACTATGTTGATTACATTAAATAACTGTCGGGTGAAGTATTACATTTTCTACAGACAAACAGAAAAATGGACCATTTCATATTCTAAAGAATTTAACACAATGAAATTTACACAATTTCCCCCCAAATTTCCCAGAGGAACACCAAATTTCCCAAAGGAACCTTCCTGAGGGATTAATAAAAGATCTATCTATCCATCCATCCATCTATCAAATGTACACAGACTTGCAGATCAATAGAAATGCTTAATTATCAATACGCATTTCAGCAGAACATGCGATGATTTAAACATGCAGTGCTAATCTGATAGTTATGATCTTTCTGATCAAACAAATAGATCATATTTGTTTTTTTAAATTTTCTATGGATTTCTTTAATATTACACGGGAACTATGAGACACAAAGTGTCACGGATGATGCAGTGGGAAATTGTGTACAGTTCATTTTTGGCAGAAACACTGCTTCAAAACAATGGCTAAAATTGCTTCCATTACATGTGAGACATTTAGATAACAACACAATACACAGAAAAGACAAACATCAAACACAGGGAAAAGCAAATGTACTACTGCTGCTTCAAGCCCTGGTCCGTGATTTTTACTTCACTAAAACATAGCAGTTTTAAATGTTTTAACGGACAGGTATTCAGCTCACATTTCAGCAAATCTAGTATTCACGCATACTAAACATCTATGAAAAGAAAACATTACAAAAAAAGAAAAAGAAAAAAAAAAACAAATAAACAAATAAGCAAAAACACACACTGACCTGCAAAATACATGGTACCAATTATTAACTTGGGACGTTTTCACACTTGGTCCGAATACGCGAGTCCAAACTCAGGACTGATTCTGGTCTCGTTTGGTGGCAGGGCTTAATTTTTGGTTTGCGTTCACGTGGACCAGACGTGGCCGATCTTCTCTGCAAAGGGCCGGCATGTGTGCGGGTTTTCATGGCAACCAAGCAGGAAACCTGTTCTCACACCAGCCCTTTGTGAGAAGTTCGGACACTCCTGACACAGAAGACTTCCTTCTCAATCATGGATTGAATTCCATACATCGCTTCTGTGCACTCAGGTTTGCAAAATGGTAGGCACCACTCATTAGGATCATTTACTTGCTGTTTTTATTCTTATTTTCCTCAGAAAGTGAGTTAATTATGGCACTCCAGTCCATAGAAAGATGTGGTTTTATATGTCAGTAACCAAATTAACTTTCTCCCCGTCATCATGACAGTGGAAACAGGAAGTAGCATTACAGCAATAGTGTTACTCAGCAGCTCTGGTCCGCTCCCGGGCTCCAAAGCAACGTACCTACTTCACCAACTATAACAAACTCAGGGCTCAAACGTCACAAAAACACAAGTGTGAAAACGACTTGAAAAACTTTTTATTATGGACAATTTAAGACAGGAAACTCCCCCAAAAAACAGTTTCCCCATTTCCAAATACCTACCTTAGGAATGACAAATACAGTTATTTTAAAAAATGGGTGCCGGTCTACAATAATTAAGTCAAACAGAATTATTACAATTGAATTCACAGAAATGTAAAGCTAGGAAATGCATAAGTACTCTTTTATTTAGTTCATATTCAAATTGTATCACCACACAACATATGATGCAAGTGAGAGTTAAGAAAGTATGTAAAGGAAGTGGTGTGTGTGCTATTTGGAAAAATAAATCTTTATTCAAAGTGTGTAACCTCATCATGTAGGTACAACAGGATAAACAGCTAAATACATACTTGTATTTCTGAAAGAAGTTTGGAGCTTCAAATAGTTTGGACCAGTCTGCTTTGCTCTGCAGTATTTCATCCATGATGGCCAGACCTGGAATCAAGAACCACAACGTTGTAATTAAAAATTTTAAAAAAAAAAAAAAAAAAAAGGAAAGAGGAAAAAAAGGTTTTACACAAACTTGAGTAGATGTTAGCTCAAGTGCACACTGTCCTTACAGCAAAAACCAGACTAACCAAGTAGTAAGAAACTCTGAAATTCATGTAAATATTTCACAGCATCTACTTTTCACTCATGTTGATGTCAACAGAATAATCTGTAATGAGAATTGTTCTAGTAAATTACAACCCAAATTCCAGAGAAGTTGGGACGTTCTTTAAATTTGAATCAAGTGAAAACTTTTACAGTGAATGGTGCAGAGGCAATTGTGATGAGATGATTCTTCAGTTTTTTTTTCATCAGTCAGGGTGCAATACAATAACAGAATAAAACATGTAAAAACATACAAAAATGTGCTTGCTAAACAAATCCACGTGAGCGCATGCACTGGTAAATAGATGAGAGAAGCTAAAACCTGAGGTGGAGTAGCTGGCAAAAGCGAAACTTTAAAAAGAATAAAAAGGCTATAAGAGATGGGTTTAAAAAGAAATACATGTGTTCTGCCTGTCCTATATCTGACACATCCACATGGTAGAAATGAACAACGTGAATGGTACACGGGGCACAGGGGAATACATGACATGTTGGTCAAAATCATCAAAATCACTGGGGGGGAAAAATAAATAAAATCACACGTGGATTTTCTAAATCGCCACATAGTCTATATCAAAATCTTTGCATCTTCGTAATGAACCGCCAAATCCTGTTCAACTGAAAGCTATTCTAAACCCGGTACAACCTCAAATCCATGTACAAACGGTAGCCATATAAACAACAGCTCTTAACTTTGGCTTTAGAAAAGGGAGGAAATGGATAAATGGTCAGACAGTGAATTTCAGGCATTAATAACCCTTTATGTGATGGAGGAAATACAGCGCGACATTAAGGCAGCATCCATTACTGCAGTATTCCTGCTGACGGTTTGAAAGCAAACAGAAAAAAGCCCCTGAGAGTATGTATTTCATGGGGGAGCTCCCCAGGGGCTAGATCCTATCAACAAGTCCCTAGAACTGTTTGCTCTGAAAGCACCTACCCTGTTCAGAATGAGGAACTTGCCAGGTGTAGAAACACTGAAAAATGCAGCACAAAGCTGTCATATACACTAACGCTCCTTTAAAAAAGAAATAGACGACTCACAGATAAGACTCAAGCAGGACTTAACATCGCCCAGCAACTTGTTGACTTTTTGTGGAGGACGCAAACACGACGTGCTGCATTATAAACGTTGTTAGCAGAAGATAACGAGGAAATATTGTTTCCCTTCATCTGCATGAACGCACTTAACTAGCTCATTAACCTGCCCTAATCTAAATACATTACATTTCAATTAGGTTTCCAGGCAACAAAAGCACAGGACGGCGTGAGCACTTTAGCACTTTTCTTGCCTGGTGGATTAGTCAATAGTCCAAGGAAGCCCTGACTGATAAAGCTGACATTCAGGAGCTCTCTTAAAACCAGCAGTGGTCACTTCTGCAGAAGATTAAATTTGAGTTAATATTTGCCACATTGTGAACATAGTGTACTACGGTTCTAAAGTCACGACTTGCTGAGACAGGCGTGAATCAGGAGCCATTAATAATGTTCTAAGGCATACTAGTCACCAAGCTGCCCCAGATTTAAAACAGGATTTAGTATTTGCTTGTCAGCTACATGCGGGAGGGAGGGAGGGAGGAAGGGAGGTAGGTAGGAAGGTAGGTAGGTAGGTAGACAGTAAGGAAGGAAGGAAGGTAGGTAGATAAGAGCAATCCTCCTGTGCAGCTTGCTTATAAACAATCAGCAATGTTCATGAAGAACAACGGTTCCTGGAAAATGTCTGGATTTCAGAAACGGTTCCTGCAGTGGAAATGGACATATGGCACATCAGATTTTTGTGCTGTGGTGTAATTATGTACGAATCAATAACTCCCTGTTTAGCTGTCCAACTGCAGTAGCACAATGATATGAAGTGAGATTTTGAGAAATGCGCCTGACCCTGTTTGAACTCTTCGACCATGATGTTGCGGGTGGATACGGACACGTTGTAGGTGGAGTTTTGCTGAGGATAAGCTGGTGTGACTATGGGCATGAGGTGGTACCGGTCACTCGGGGTCACCTGCGGGAAGTGAAAAAGACGTTTAATCCTCAAGGTTGAGCAGAAAGGACAGACATTGTGAGTCTACAGATCTGCATTTAACGAGAAGAGCCATACCCTTGGGTCCCACACTGGCAGGTTGAGGTTGCACTCCACTGGTTGCTTCAAAAGGACTGGATTAGGCCATTCCCTAAAATGTGAAACAATACACGAAAGAGAGAAATTCATACACATACACACACATACAGTGAACCCCCGACTACTGTGGGGGTTACGTTCCAGCGCCCCTCCCTTGTGTATTTCGCGTATATATATATATATATATATGTATATTTTTTTTATATATATATATATATATATATATATATATATTAGGGCTGCCACGATTAGTCGACTACCAAAATCGTCGACAACTAATTTGGTAGTCGACGCGTCGTTTGAAGCTTTGTAAGATCCTGAAAG
>JAQLOM010000020.1:11859448-11874536 GCA_030068315.1 Chrysichthys thysi
TAAAATGAACTAAATGAACGAGATGACTCGAAAAAAGATTCGTTCATTTTGCTGAATGAGACTCAAAGGTCCGAGTCGGTAAAATGATCCGAACTTCCCATCACTACTTTGCACACTATTATCATTACCTCAAGCAGCTTTATGAGGTCGTCACCTGGACCGCTTTTCATTAACAGGTGTGTCTTGTCAAAAGTTCATTAGTTTATCATTTCTTGCCTTCTTAATACGTTTGAGATCATCAGTTGTGTTGTGTCAAGGTAGTGCTGCGATACAGTAAAGAGCCCTATTCCACGACTGTAGTAATCCATATTATGTCAAGAACCGCTTAACTAAGTACAGAGAAACATCAGTCCATCATTACTTTAAGACATGAAGTGTCTTTTTAGGTAATAAAAACTTTTCCCTGATACTGTACATTCTGAGACGTTGTTATATGACATCCTACCACAATGCTGCTGAATCGGATGGGCCAGAATGTGTTATTTAACAGATGAACATACTGGATGTTTGATATGGTGAAATTGTCTGCAAGGAGATTGTTTAACATATACGGATGGAGTCTCCAGTGTCAGAGCTTTGTAATGTCCAGTTTTCCAACACAGGAGAGTCTTCAGAATAGAGGACTTTGTGCCGTCTGTTGTTGTTGTTGGGGTTTTTTTTATGAGTAAAATGTGTTTTAACAGTAAAAAACCAGCTGTGTTTTTTTTTGTCTTATTAACTTTAAGAAATAGAAAAATAACCAGAGTATTTATAGCTGCTACATCCTTAGCTACAGTCGAAACGTACTTGCTTTGCAGACACTCCACGACATAAAAATGTAAAACGTAGCATGCTTTTCCCTTTATACCTTACATGCATTAAATAAAATAAATCAAACTTTTCGAATGATTGAATTATTGAAATGATTCAACTTTTCAAATAGTATGGTGCAAAATCGTGGTTTGTTGATCTTACATTTTTAGCTTCATTCAACCCACTGGATTTTACACATAGCTTAACAAATCAGTCACCAACCTTACCACAGGGGTTAATGGTGAAAAGTACAACATTATTTAACAAGGTAACATCAACAGTGTTTCTTATGAGATTATAAATGAATACGGTTTCCCTATTTGAGTAAAACTGTGCATAAAAATGTTTCTCCAAAGGATCCTATGTATTTTGAAAATGACCCCACCTTATCTGCAAGATTCCCTGAATGAATATAAATTCAAGTTCAGAGCACAAGAGCTACAGCATTAAAGCTCATCTAATGTTACTGGAAACCTAAAACCAGGCTTAAAGTACATCTTAAATCGTTAAAAGTTCAATACCAGAGCCTTAAGGGCTCTCTGGTTTTCTCTGTAGTTCCCCACTACATAACTTTAATGGTTCAATGTAGCGCTCGAGAACTGTTTCTTTTTTCCGAAAGAGTTTGACAGCTAAAAGTGAAGAACTCTGGACTCTACAAAAGGGTTTCTCTTTATCATCAGCGTACGTACAGTCAGCACTAACACGACTTACCCACACAGTTGTCACACAGGCTGCAGTGTGAGGCTCTCGGGGGTCTGAAAATTTTGCAGGTGAAGCAGTATTTCAGTTTGACCGTCTGGCCGTTGATTAACACCTCTCTGGTCCTGGGAGGAGGCCGGGAGCTCGTACCACTCACTCCGTTAGCCGCTTCTGTGAAGCACAGAGCAACATAACGTCTGAACCCGTTCTCACGCTAATCCACATTATGGCTATGTTTTGGTCCTGTCCTGAAGAATAACAACAGTGAACAGAGTTCAGTGATTTCCTCCCAGTCCAGGCAGGAGGAGCGTGAGGAGAATGAAAAGATATAAGAGTTAAATCGGCAGAAGATGCTTCAAAAGGACCTTTTCGGAGCACTACAAGATGTCCGAGTCATTATGTGAGGTTTGTGCCAAATGGTGAAGGTTTTTTTTCCCTTCTGTTTTTCATGATGTTAATGTCACAATTTCTCCATTTGCATCAGAGTTTTTGTTTTGTTTCCTGTTCGTGTCTTCTCTCCACTCCTGTCCTTTCAGTGGTTTGTTGCCTAATAGTGGTCACCCATTCTGTGTTTATATATGTGTTTATACATATGCAGCTGCTCCCTGAGTTACGATGGCCCAACTTACGATTTTTCAAAGTTACAATGACGACTGCGATGCTCTAAAAATTGTAAAATATTTAGAAAATATTTCAAATTCGCAGGCAGGCATCGCTGGCAGTGTATGACCTACACGGACGTTCAGATGAAGCCTGGAAGTACACAGACGATGCCCAGATCACTTGCCTTGTGTGATGCCTCTCTCTCTCTCCCAACTCACGGTGTTAACTTGTGTATCGGTGTACTGTACTGTACAGTGCATTACCGTGGGTTTTTTTGTGTGCTTCAAGAGCTAATTTTAATTCAAACACATGTCTTCTACAGGAAAAGACTCCTGGGTAGGCTAGGCTAAGCTAGGCTAAGCTTGACTAAGCTAGGCTAAGCGAGTCTGAGATACCTAAGTGATTCAACACAGTGGTTCGACATACAATATTTTCGACTTACGATGGGTGTGGCGGAACGCATCTCCATCATAACTTGAGGACTACCTGTGTTGTTTGTTTGTTTGAGACCCTTGAATGTTTCCCTCTTTTATCTTCTTTTATCTTATATTATGAATTAATACTTGTTTAGCTTTGCCTTCCTGATTACACGCTTGCCTCCTGCCTCTCACCACACCAGTACAGTTTCATATTAAATGATCCTTTATACCCCCTATTATGCGCTTCATTTCACATCATGGTGTCAAAGATTCCTGCGTACTCCATGCCAACACTGTCAATGGAAATGTACACACTCCGTTTCCTTTAAACGCTATAAAGAGTCATATCAGCTCAGCGGAGCTTCAGTTAGCAGAGCTGTCAGGTAAAAGTGTAGGCGCTCTTACATAAAGCACTAATTAAACTCAGCAAAACATTATATATTTGATGCCTTGTGTTTAATAGTTTCTGATGTTTTATTTATGTATTTATTTTGAAAAGGGAATTAATACAGCCTATTGTTCCTGAAGACCTTCCCATGGCAAGCCTCTCCAAAAATGTTAATGCCTTAAAGAAAATGTTCTCAACTCACTGATCTTGCTTTGTTACACAGCAATACGTTTTTAATCTATTTATTATTAGGCTTCGTTCCAGAGTGTCTGCCAAACAAATCTATCCCTGTGAATTAACTGTTACTATAGAAACAACAACATATCAGAATGAGCATGCCACATAATCAGGGACTAATTATATAGACTGGAATCACCGTCGGAGCCGCTGGTAAAGAATATTACTGTGGTAAAGCGATCGTGGTAGAATGAAACGGCGAGCGGAAGCTGACGAAGGCATATTAACCATTATTGGAACACAGCATAACCATGATCTCGCATGCTGTGGTACTCCAACACTGATGTTTGATGCCCACGCAGCTACACCGAGACTCATTTTAATTGTACGTGCTTTTTCTGTGCTACGCAGCACTTTTAGCCAGTGGTTGGATCAGCAGGAAACGAAGCCCCAGAGCAAAATCGCTGGGTTTAGTGGCCTTCAGATTATGCATCCGAACAGCAGGAATTATTTTTCCGTTCGAGCGTCCACACAGGCAGTCAGTCCCAGACTAAACATCGGTGATTTACTTTCTGTAGTGAACAGAGCCGTGGGGTCGCACTGCAACACTGTAGATTATGCAGACCTGCTGGCTTCACTCAACAACAACTGTGTAAAGAAGTAAGGTTTCTCTCAGTGCCGCTTCTTGCTTTGCCAAACTCCCTCTCTGCACCCTTACATTTACATATTAAGCTCTGAAGGCAACAGAGTGTGCACTACCAAAGCCATCAGTCCTGGGGGGTCCTGTGGTGCGTACTCCTCAGAAGTAAATGTTCATCATTTTATAATGGTTGTACTCATTAGGATATATAAAACTATCTGAAGTAGGATCTTTTTTTATGCCGTCACACTAGGTTTTTCCAAGCATCGTCCGTCCATCATTATATTAAATGGTTAGATTTGACGCAATCTAATTCAAATGCATAGATTTAATTTCATTGATATTTTAAAAAAAAAAACAACATTATTTTTATTACAGTTGAATTGATTTTAAATAATTGTGGGTTTTTTTACATGGTACCCTAAATCTACAAGCTATATAATTACAATTATTTTAAATTATATTTATATTATATAATTAGGCGGTGGATTGGTGACCTGCCCAGGATATACCCCGCATCTTGCCCAGAGTCAGCTGGGATTGGCTCCAGCTTCCCCCCGTGACCATACAATTATATATACAGTTGTGCTCATAAATTTGCATACCCTGGCAGGACTTGTGAAATATTGCCCATTTTTTTCAGACATATGATTGATCATGTCCAAAATGTTCTCTTTCATTCAGAGTTAGTGGTTGGGCGAAGCCATTTATTATCACACAATTGTGTTTTTTGGGTTGGGTTTTTTTATTGTAATGACAAGTGGAAGCACCCAAATGGCCTTCATCAAAAGTTTACACACCCTTGAAGTTTTGGCTTGATAATATAAACACAAATTGACACCCACAGGTCAGTTGGATATTAAGGGTAATTGTCCACACCTGTGACTTGTATGCTTGTAATTAGTGTCTGTATAAAAGTCAGTGAAATTCTGGGCTCTCGACAGTCACCTGCACATTTCAGCCATGGGGAAAGCAAAAGAACTGTCCAAGGACCTGAGAGAGAAGGTTGTTCAGCTTTATAAAACAGGAAAGGGATATATAAAAAAAGATATCCAAAGAGTTGAGAATGTTAATCAGCAGCATTCAAACTCTTATAAAGAAGTGGAGATTGAGGGGTTCTGTTGACACCAAGCCACGGTCAGGTAGAGCAACAAAAACTTCAGCGAAAACTGCCAAGAGAATTGTTCAGGATGCAAAGAAAAAGCCACAAATAACTTCAGCTGACATCCAGGCTTCTGTACAGAAAAGTGGTGTGGATGTTTCAAGATGCACAGTTAGGAGGCACTTAAAGAAAAATGGGCTGCACGGTCGAGTTGCCAGAAGAAAGCCATTACTGCACAAATGTCACAAAATAGGCCGTTCGAAATATGCAAAACAGCACCTAGACAAGCATCAGAACTTCTAGAAAAAAGTCATTTGGAGTGACGAGACCAAAACTGAACATTATAGTCACAACCATAGACGCTATGTTTGGAGAAGAGCCAACAAGGCCGATGACGAAATGTACACCATCCCTACTGTGAAGCATGGAGATGGATCTCTGATGTTTTGGGGGTGTGGGGGCTAGAGCGGCACAGGGAATTTGGTCAGCGTTGATGGGAAGATGAATGCAGCATGTTGTCAGAGATTACTGGAAGACAATTTGCACTCATCAGCCCAGAAGCTGCACATGGGACGCACTTGGACTTTCCAACATGACAATGATCCCAAACACAAGGCCAAAACGACCCATCATTGGCTACAGCAGAAAAAAGTAAAGGTTCTGGAGTGGCCATCACAGTCTCCTGACCTCACTATCATTGAGCCACTTTGGTGAGATCTCAAACATGCAGTTCATGCAAGACAGGCCAGGAATTTACAGGAACTGGAGGGGTTTGTTTGTTTTTTTGCCAAGAAGAGCTTTACCATCTGAGAAAATTACATTCCTCATCCACAACTATCACAAAAGGCTACAAGCTGTCATTGATGCTAAAGGGGGGAATATACAGTACTGAGAACTAAGGGCAGGCAAACTTTTGAACAGGGACCATCTCAGTATTTTCTATATTATGTTTTCTTTAATGATTGTGTTATTGGAGATGTCTTGTGGTTTAATTTCAATGCCATTAAAAACAAAAGAGATGTGTTTTGCCTGATTACTCAGGTTTTCCTTACAGAATGGGACACATTTTACAAAATCTGCCAGGGTATCCACATTTATGAGCACAATTGTAAATATATAAAACATATAATTAAAATCAGTTATAGTTGAATTCATTTTAAATAATCTTATTTTTTACTGTGTACTCTAAATAAGATAAAATAAGTACCCAAGATTTGCAAGCTAGTGTATCTTGCTAATGTTTACAGAGAAAACTAGTTAATGTTCGATACTGCACAACTTATGGACAGTTCTCACTCTCACTTACTCATCTTCTGTCGCTTAATCCTGTTCAGGGGTCACGAAGTGGAAGCTGGAGCCCATCCCAGCTGACTTTGGGCGAGAGGTGGGGTACAACCTGGGTGGAGGTCACCAATCCACCGCAGGGCCAACACACGGAGACAGACAACCATTCACACTCACATTCACACCTACGAGCAATTTAGAGTAGCCGATTAGCCTAATCCTCTCTGTGCATGTCTTTGGGCTGTAGGAGGAAACCGGAATACCCAGAGGAAACCCACACGGACATGGGGAGGACATGCAGACTCCACCCAGAAAGGTACCCAAGCCTACCCCGAGCATCGAACCCAGGACCTTCTTGCTGTGAGGCGACACCACACCACCGTGCCGCCCCATAATCATTTCTCATAGCATTTAAAGCAAAACAGTAACATGACTGTTAAAGGCACGTCTTCCATGTCTTATGATAATACTTGAGATGTAGAACACCTGCAGCATATTAGGAAGTTAGTTTACTTATCTGGCTAAGCTTATTTAGCTGGAAGCCACTACCTTTAAAATGAAAGCTAACTCGATAAAATATGATACATTAATGAGCTTATTAAATATGCAAGCTCACATCACCAAGCTATCATAACTGTTATCAGTAACTGCAGCCGGTTTAGCTAGCAAACTATTATAGCTAACTTATACACCAAGGTTAGCTTCCACTCTCGATTCACATACACAAACACTAGCAGCTAAACTAGCTTTCTTTTTTTTTCTGGAACAATATTAGAAAAGCTGTGCAAAGCCTTTCATTTTTTCTTACACAATAATACCAATTACTGCTTAGTGACTGCTGCTTAGCTCGCTGTGTGAGGTGTTGTCAGATAAGGTGTGTATGATTATTCATCTTTAACAACCGGACAACTCCACCAGAGAGCTCATCCTTTATATCTGACCTGAATATGAATATTTCACCAGGGTTTCCATTTTTAAATGGTAGCAGACGCTGAGCAGAGCATCAGTTAAAAGCCTGCATTATACATACTTTCAGAGGAAAGCGTCTAACGTCAAACCTGCTCGCTGTAAATCTGAGTCTCTCTAGATCAGTCTGCACATCACTGAGCCTCAGGAGGAAAAAGAAACGTGAGAGGAAGGTCAAAGCAGGAAAGATTTTTCATCTTGAGCAAAAAAATCCTGGCATGAAATTGGAAATTTATAAAAAGCAGCGGGAAAGCAGAACTCGAGCGGAATTGAGAGACGAGTGTGCTGGAAAAGAGTCAAAAAAGTAACCTTTTTGAGAAAGGGCTTTAAATAGCTCTCTTGGTGTTCGTGTTCTTCTCTGTGCTTACACCGCACACAACTTTAACTGTTATCTAATAAGACTATTAATCATCCAGATCATTCAGGGTTCAGCAGTAGTGAGTCAATAGGATTGGACAGCTAGCAGGGATTGTTTCCCTTCATGTGGCTGAAATCGCTTTATGCTGGTTGGTAGTAAGCATATTTTTTTTTCTGTTTCACTGGCTCAGAGATTCATTTATAAAAATATTTGGTGTGCAAATCATCCGTGGGCCACACTCCTGTGCATTTCCATTGACATACATATGCAAAAATATGATTCATCTTTCTAAGATCATAACTAGATAAACAACGATCTAGCCTTTCTAGTTAACCCGTGACACTGAATTCTCTGACTATAGTTAAACGAAAACAAAATATTACAATTCGCAATGAAACAAATGCAACAAATATGTAAAACTGAATTAAACGTAAGTCTGCATGTGTGAATACGATTCGTCTTCTGCTGCTTAATCCTGGTCAGGGTTGTGGGGGGAAGCTGGCGCCTATCCCAGCTGACATCGGGCAAGAGGCGGGACACACCCTGGGCGGGTCTTCAATCCACCACAGGGCAACACATAGAGACAGATGACCACTCACATTCACACCTACAGGCAATTTAGAGTCACCAATTAGCCTAATCCCCTCTGTGCATGTCTTTGGACTGTGCGAGGAAACCGGAGTACCCGGAGGAAACCCACGCAAACACGGGGAGAACATGCAAACTCCACACAGAAAGGCACCTGTGCCGACCCCAGGGCTCGAACCCAGGACCTTCTCGCTGTGAGGCGACAGTGCTAACCACTCAGCCACCGTGCCACCCTGAATACGATTCACACACAATTTTTGCTCAGATTGGACCTGTCTTCCTTGACAGTTCCCATCCATAACCACGAGTGACCAATTGCTGTTTTGTTTTTTATACAGCTTTAAAAAAAAACCCAACAACCTCTAAGCGCACTTGCCCATTTAAACACCCCACATGTACACACTGCTTTCTTAGCAGACTGTTTCAACAATACTTTTAGCTATAGTTCTGCTTGTAATAGTTGATTACACAGTTATGGTAGGTTCCTTTCAGTTTAACTTGAATCGATTCCCCAAATTCTGAGCAAATTACCAATTTCTCCATCCATGCACTGAACCTAGTAACTGCTGTTGCTGTCCTCCACGGCTGTTTTGCTGTGCTGCTGACACTGAACGATGACGACAGTGATGTACACACCAGGGGGAAGCTGTATGAATCCCAGCCTGACCATTCCCACTTGTGATGGATAGCCATATATCCGGGATCGCATTACAGAAGCTTCCTGACTTGTAGATCCTATCTTAACTGTTTGGTAACCATGGTAATTAAGACCAGGGTTTAGGAAAAAACCCAAGCTTCCTAATTTCCCAAAATCTTAAATAAACCATCCTAACTTTAGAATGTTAACCATTAAGCTGTCCTAACTGTCAAATTTCCACCACAGCCTTAGCTAACTTTTTTAATCCTTGTTTATACACTTTTTTTTTTAACACAACCAACGAAATGTGAGCCGTGCTGGCAAAATGAGTCAGAATGCGCATAGGCTATTTATGAGCTAAGAGGCAAAACATGGTTTCAGTCGAAATGAGATTTTCTCAAAAATGAGTCCAGAAAGCCCTCATGTATTGATCCCCATGATAAAACAACAAGAAAACATCCCAAACTACTTTTAAGATTTTGTTCATTATGTTCCTTCGTATGTCTGCATTCATTAGTCCTTTGTTGTAATGTTCCATGATAAATCAGTGTTTTTCACCACTTGCTCAAGGCGAGACTCATGTTTGGTATGGTTGTGAAGCGTACTTCCTCTACTTCCTGATAACACACACGGAATTCCCGATGACGCTTTTATCCAATTGGTTATCCAATGATGGATTTTTAACCAATAGAAAGCGGGTTTCCAAGCCCCATTAGATGCAGTCGAATTCAGTTGGATGTAATTCGGTCATGTTTTTGTCCGATTTCAACAAACCATGCCTCATTTTGCCGGTCTTTAGATGGACAATGTGGAAGTAACGATAACTCACTTTTGAAAATTTCCTCATTCCGACTCACAAATGTCACAAATGTCAACAAGCTGTAGGTATTTATGGAGAAGTGTGTGACAGACCCTAAACCATGTCTTGTGGTTTGATGGCACCATGCTCATCAGTAGATCCAGGTTAAACTGGGAAATTATTTAATTTTTTAATTAAGATTTTCCAATTCATCTCTCTTGAAGTTAAGGGCCTGTTGTTGTTTTATTTTTTTTATTTTTTAAGAGCTTTTCGTTTTGTTTTGGTTTTTTTTCTTTGAATGAGAAAATCCACAGGATTGCAAAATAGATCGTTGAAATGAGATAGGTCCTAGGTGTCACACCTGCAGATAACCTGCAAACCACTGAAAACATGGCGGACTTTCTCCCAGACTCTGACCATCTCTGACTCTCCAGACTACTGGTTAGGTGTAGGTGCAACTCATTACCTCTCACCAAGGTCTGTTTATGCCCAATCCATTTGCAGGTGTATTTGCGAAGCGTTAGTTTGCCCAGAGTGCTATGTGTTAGTGTTATCATGTTTATTATTCTGTGTATGACTCTGTTTGTTCCTATATTTTCGATTACTCTGACTTAGTCTCTGATATCCTGACTGCCCCTGTTTGAACTTAGCTTGTGGATTACGTCTTTACCTTTCCTCTGAATGCCCAGTCACTGAATCGTTGACCTGTTTCTGTTCTGACCATGGGTTTGCCTTTTTATTCTGTACCTTTGCTTGACTTTCCATTAAAATGACTTGATTCTGCAACTGCATCCTGTTTCACTCAGTGTTTCTGACACTAGGTAATAAACAAAAAACACAAAAACCTGGTAACCGAGGTTGGATTGAGATGATAGGATGAAGTAAGATTTCCTAAAGTCAGTTAGGATTTGCTTCTGTGATACCAAATTAGGAAAAGTCCTATCTTATACTCTTCGTATCTTAACCTAAGACTTAAGTTAGGAAGTTTCTGTAATATAACCCCTGATATGGATTCAATCTAGGACCACATATGAAAGCTCCTTAGCTTAGATTTCACAAGATTTCATACTTGTGTCCACACAATCCTAAAAAAAATGGATCAATATCACATTAAGGTAGAAAATCAGGTTTGTCTCGATAACCTGGTAATGTGAGCACAGCCGTTGTAAGGATGCACACTGCCTTTTGAATATTAAAATATCTTTATTTGTCTTTATCAGATCCTTTGCACTCATATCGCTGTAAATGCAGCACATTATTTTCATGCCATATAGTTGGTCTGATGAGCTTTTTTGCACTAAGAAAGCTCATTTTCATATAACTGGCATGCTGAAAGTTTGTTAGCTTCTTTTTTCAGTTTTTTTAAAATGATTATTTATTTAAAAAAAAAAATTCCTTTTTTAATTCAAACATCTGTTACTGTTTTTGTAATTTACCCCCGACTCTGAACTAACTGAATATCCCAGGGTTAGAGGCAGGCAGCATTTCGATATGCTAACTGATATGCTAGCACTGAGACTAATAATGCTAATTGAGAGAGGAAACACACTTAACACTGCAAGTATGTGCAACCTTTCAAATGTCAAACTTCTCTTTAACTGAACCAAATGAATTTTTGTATAACACTGGCTGTAATATTCGCATTATTTTCTGTGCATGATGTAAAATACAAACGCCCCATAGATTAATAACAGAAAATATTTTTACGATAAAATAAACCAGAGCAGATGAAGGGAAACACAGCAATGTGGTCCTACCTATCTGTCTCTCTACATCAGCCGCCTCCTCTGGAGTGGCTCGGGGCAGAACGCCAGGGTCGCTGAAGCTCGCACGGAGCAGCATGACCATGACGAAGAGGAAGAGCACACCACCAATGGCTGGGATGGCCGGGCTCAAGTTAGAGGCCAGGAACGGACAGCTGGACGAGGCAGATGAGAGATATTAGTGTGTCAGGATAATGGTTAAATAACACCCGAAATAAAAAATGAAACACGACGGGACATGCTGTTAAAATAATGAATGAATTGGTGGTGTAACGTGGCCTGGTGCAAAAAGCAAAGTCACTGTTTCCACCTCAAAGTTGAATATTTTTCAAAACAGCACATCCTGAAGTGTTTTCACAGCCATTTGCCAACAAATCTTCTGTACTACCGAATGAAATATTGTTCTTTTTGTTATTTATCTCTTTAAAGGTACATTTAATGCTCTGGAAACTCCTTGAGACAAGTTAGATCCCCTTATCACTTGTATCAAGCGTGTCCAATGCTATCTGCAAAGGCCCGGTGTGGGTGCAGGTTTTCATCCCAACCAAGCAGGAGCCACACCGGCCCTTTCTAGATAAGATTGGACACCACGGACTTATATTATAGCAGCTGTAAACAGTCATTCTCTGCCCAGAGCACGACTGGATGATGTTTTGGTTGCAAAATTCCTAAAGTTATAGTTTTACTACTGTAAACTCTGACCCCTACAAACTGACACCAGAGACTCCTTTCAAAAATCCTCATAAACGTCCCCTTCACCGTATCAACGATTACACGTTTGTTTTTGTGTGTATAAATGACATCATGTTTCTAATCTGCTTATTATTAGCTTTAAATTAATTGGAGTGTCCACCATACAAGTCCCTTTGTAAGATGTTACCATGGAAACGATAACATATTCGAACAAGGACATTAACCCTGGAAGACCCACACCGCCTTATCATAGGAAAAATATCTCCATCGGTTAAAATGATGATACAGACTCAGGGAAGACAAAAACAGGTGTGTTTTTTTTGCAATCAACCCTTTCCTGTTTATGAAAATAGGAATGTTATGAAATGAAATGGTCCTTATGAGACGTTCTGGGATGTTCATCAACCAGTGAGTGGGTTGAATAAAACTTTTTTAAAACAGTTATGCATTTCTGTAACCGAAAAAAGGTAAGTTGGATAAAAATCTGCCCAGTGTAAATACAAACTCTTGAAAACTTCTGATTAAAGTCGTCTTGGTTCTCCGTGGCCTCACTCCCCACAGCTTTAGAGTATGAGTTATTAGACTTTTGTATCCTCTCGCTCCTGTATTTATATTTATTGTAATGTTCGATGCTTTCAACCTACAGGTGGATGATGAAGTAATGGAAACACAACAGGCAATAAAAAGTAATAACAGCAGTCGCCCGCATGGAGAAACTTTCTGCTGCACTTCAACACTTTGAACACTTTTTTTTTGTGTTGTTAAAAAAATCGCTCCATTCCTCATGAGCAGCAGCTCCTCTCTAACAGCTGGTATCAAGCAGTAGGGGACAGACTTCCTCGGGCAATTTCCCAGAAAGAAAAATCACCCTTTCGAATTTAAAGCACAAGACTGAAACATTCGACCTCCTTTCACTGCCTTGGGGTCAAAATGCATCCTTTTATTTATTTTTTTTACAGTGACTAATGTGTTTTTAATAGATATGGGGTCTTGGTGAAATTAAGAACAGAAACTGGGTCTGATTATTTACTTTCACTATACGTTACCTTGTTATTCCAGTTTACTTAGTAAAACACTGCTGAAATACATGCTGAAATATGACGGAGAATCAAAAAGTAAAGGCAAAAATTACTTTTAACAGCTTTAACTGTGAGAAACTGGCGCACTGGCTGTATTGTTCAACTAGCTTCTGGATTCCTGCAGAGAAGAAGTTTTTCGCCTGTTCCTGAAGCCAGGTGACCACCATTTCCTTTACTTCATCATCATCATGACCGCCCAGTGCCTTCTTCAGTGGCCCGAAGATGTGATAATGGCACTGTATCTACTGTCTCTGCTGCTGCATGAGGACGTGCATTGTCATGGTGCAGGAAGTCTGTTTTGGACAGCATTCCTCTTCTTTTACTGTGAATTGCAGATATGAGTTCATTTCACAGCAATGCACAGTAATTTGCACTGTTCAGTGTTCATCCAAGCACTTGGAAACACACCAGAATAGGAACTTTCATGTCCCAAAAGAACGTTAAGATGATTTTCTTAGGGGAGGACTGACTTTTGAATTTCTTCTTCGCTGGAGAAGACCGACGTCTCCACTCCATGCTTTGTTTTTTTGCTCTCCAGGTTATTACATAATTAAAAAAAAAAAAAAAAAAAGCCTTTACTTTTTTATTCATTAGGAGCAAACAGACATTTGGGTGACTTGGGATAGTGTGATTATAAATTCATACACTGCAATCATGAACATGCGTTCACTCAGATGGAGTCACAGTGTTGTTCCTTGTTCAGTGAACAATCCAAGAAACCCCAGAAGCCATCTCAAAAATCAGTGCATTCTAATTGGTATGTAGTGTTGTAGTGACAGCGTTTTAATGAACGTGTCCATGATGACCACATCGTGAGCTCTGAATATCGTCATCTTGTTTACTGCATGCTGGCGTGTCTGCTTGTGTCTGCGTTGTATTAGAGAGCTTCGCAGGCTTTCTGATCAAGAACTTCTCTCTCAATGTGCATTTCAGTCTCTCATCCTCCTCCTCAAACCAGCCTGAGCGTCTAACTGCATGATTTCTGTCAAGGTTTACACCATCTGGGAGTCAGACACTTCAAAATCAGATGTTAACTATTCAAACTGAATGTCTGTCTTCAAAAGTTGAAGTGATGGTTTTATCCATGTTATTTTTTTCGGCTGAACATTACATCACCATCGTTTGGCAGACGCCCTTATCCAGAGTGACTTACAATTTTATCTGATTTATACAACTGAGTAGTTGAGGTTAAGGGCCTTGCTCAAGGGCCCAACAGTGGTAGCTTAGCAGTGCTTGGATTTGAACTCTCAACCTTCCATGCAGTAGTCCAGTGTCTTAACCCCTTGAGCTACCCCCTTACAGAATAAAGAACTAGAGATGGTTTTCGTAGACGCCGCTATAAATGCTTGCGATGCTTCCGCTAGTTTGCCAACTTTTTTCACCGCTTTAATAATAAAGTAACAATTAATATCACAGCACTGTTGAACTGTTTAATCTGGTCAGAAGGAGTTGATTAAATTTTCTATCATATCAATAGGGGTTTTTCACAGGGACGAGCTACGTAATACAGTACGTCTAATAAACACATTTTAAATACCTTTGTTATTTAACAAAAAGATATAACCATTTATGTGGTGAGGTTTTCTGTAATTAGACATTTTTGGAAGGAGTCTCCAGTGTCAGCGCTGTGTTTCAGTTAGTAAGTTTTCCACCATGAGACGGTCTTTAGGACAGAGGTTCTGTGCGCTCCAGTTTTTTCTTGACAATTTTTTTTTCTAAGATAGATAATCTGGTGAGGGAGAAACTGTATACAGCTGCTGTAATGCTTGTGATAAAAGGAACAGGTTTGTCTTTCTGATGTTCTCGGATGTTCTAACGTTTCCAAACATTAAACTCGGCTATAAATGATTAAAAGTAGGAAATGTCCTTAATCCTTAAGCTTTTATGGGGTGCGAAGTAAAATACTTGGAAATTCTAAATAAATTTCAACCCTAGAGTACTATTGGGGAATATCCCAAGAGTTTTATATTTTTTTGGTCATTTTTATGTTGGAAATCAAGGTCAATAGTGTTACCATACTCTATCGTTCAAAAGTTTGGGGTCACCCAGACAATTTTGTGTCTTCCATGAAAAGTCACACTTTTATTTACCACATGAGTTG
>JAQLOM010000020.1:11877778-11891037 GCA_030068315.1 Chrysichthys thysi
CCTGGTATACCCCACACAAACACACACACACAGTCTATGCTTCATGGACCCCTGGTATACCCCACACAAACACACACCCTGACTATGCTTCATGGACCCCTGTTATACCCCACATAAACACACACACACCCTGACTATGCTTCATGGACCCCTGTTATACCCCACATAAACACACACACACCCTGACTATGCTTCATCCTGCCTTCATTAAACAACTGTTAAAAGAAAAGACATTCTCAGTGATTGCAGTCAGAGGTCACAAGAAAAATTAAACTGAAAATTAAATTCCTTAATATTCTGTTGTTTTAAATTCTCCCAATAACAATTTCTTTTTCACGTCTTCCATGGATGCTTATTAGGCTACTGGGTGAAACGTTGCGTTGCCACAGCTAAGGAAATACAGGAGGAAAGCAAAAGATCCAGCGTGGCCTAGCCTAGTAGCCTAACCCCACTGTGGTGTTTTTTTTTTTTTTTTTTTTTTTTTTTTTTTTTAATGAACAAAAAGTAACTTTACTATTTTAAATATTGAACGTTTTTGTGCTGACGTGACTGAATCCGACCCGATCCTGAGTAACATTTCAAAATATTTGTCTGAACCTGGCCCAACCCGTCGGGTTCGGGTCGGGTATCCATGCTCTAACACACACAGAGACAGAGTCTATGCTTCATGGACCCCTGGTGTACTACACACACACCCTGAATATGCTTCATGTTCATGAGTCCCTGGTATAAGTGATAACTCTGGCAGCCAGTTTGTTTGCCATAGATTAGTTTCATGGCTATTAAAGACTGAGTGAATGTACTTGTTATGATAGAGGACTGAAATTAAGCTTCGTCATCAGTGCAAGAACCCTGTCACCAGAAAGAAAATGGCTGAAAGGTAATTCATTAGCTGTAAGCTTCCCTAAGCTGTATGGTAAACGTTGCTTCACCCCTTAACCCTCTCTGCTCCAGAGTGTCCATCCCTTTAACTCAGTGCCCTGACTCCCAACTGCCTAACATGCTGGGATGGATATGCGAAGAAGAAAAAAAATTCACTGTGCTGTAATGACTTTATTGGTCATATAGTCTTCTTCTTCTTATTATTATTATTATTATTATTATTATTATTATTAGTATTAGTATCCATCTGTCCACCCTTTTTTTTTTATACATCATACCCATTCCGGTCGCAAGGGGAAACTGGAGCCGATCCCAGCTGACTTTGGGCGAGAGGTGGGGTTCACCCTGGGCAGGTCACCAATCTATCACAGCGCTAACACACAGAGACGAACAACCATTCACACTCACGTTCTCACCTACGGGGAACTCAGTGTAGCCAGTCGATCTAATCTGCACGTCTTTGGACTGAAACCCATGCAGGCACGGGGAGAACATGCAAACTGCACACAGAAATGGCGCAGTTAGCCGGTTCTAGGATTCGAACCTGGAACATTTTGCTGCCTTTGGCTGAAACATTATCTTTTGAGTATGACACAGGAAGTGGCTTTGATTAAAAATAAATAAATGAATAAACAGTGATTAAGCCAGCCCCTAAGCATCTGTGCAGACCAAAAGCTTCTTTTCAGGATTTTGGAGCCAGTAAGGATTTAAAAATCTTTGAAGTCACCATGGTCTGATGGGAAATGCTTTGAGATTCTTGTAATACTACCGTCTTTGTCAATATAATCTTGCATTGATTTGTAAATTGTATCGTCGCTATGTAGGATTTTAGACGTGTTTGGCGTTCGGGAATATCATCAGTCAGGATCCCACGCTGTGGCGTTACCCTCGTCGTCTTTGTTCTTTTCCAGGTGGTGCGTTTCTGACGACCGTGGCCACTGCAGGAATGATCGCTGGGTTCGGCTCGACCCTCGCGCTGGCTAAGAAAAGGAACCCCGAGTGGTTTAACAAGGTGTGAACGTTTACAGAAATGCACACTTGCACTTCGTACAGTGTCGTCTACTGGAGACTGTGTGGGTTTTATATATAAGCTCCCAAAAAGTCCTCCGAAAGCCTCCCCGAGCTGTGTTCCTGTTAAACTCTTATTCAGTCACGTTATCTTGTTGTGGCGTGTGTTTGTTTTCCATATGGGACGTAATAAGAATTGCGCAAATCCTCCTTTAGGGTTGGGGGTTGTATTAATTCGAAAGCTCACAGTGCTCCTTTATGTCGCCGTTTATTTTGCGTCTATTTTAAGCAGTTTTTCTCGGTAAACACATAACTTCAGCTGTGTGGTTTTTTTTTTTTACACACAAGGACACAATTAGATCCATGGTGTGTGCAAGGTCATGGGAACGTCACGGATACATCCGAGGGCTCTGGAGTTTCTGTAAACTCGATTATCAGACAGACTCTGAAAGGAGGACAGACTCCTGGTTCTCTCTCGGCGCTGCCACGCTGGCGTCACTTCAACCGTGGCTAATTAACTTTATTTTCTTGTTACTTTCCGTGCTTATCGGATTACGCAGTCCTGTTTTTAAGGCACGAAACCTTCTTTTGGAAACTCTTGGAATAATAAATTGCCACAATAAATCTGATTAGGAGGAAAACGGCGCAAGAGCAACTCCACTTTGATCCTTATGAAGAAATTCTGATTTTTTGAATTCTGCAAATACACCCTGACCTGACATACCATTATATCTCTAATAAACCAGTGTTTAAATACGGCCCGCATTTGAGCACGTCCAGGTTCTGTATTCAGTCACACAGTAATGCTCGCCTGTAACATTTTCAATACAAAATCTATCGGAAAATGACAAGTCACTTCGTACATGCGCTCAGCACCTTGCGAGAGTTTGGGGGTTCTCAGTTTTTTCTGAATTCTTGAATTGAATTAAAGCTTTTTTGAGATTTTCAGGCAATCTGACAGATCCTGATATATTAAGCCAAGTATTCAGGTTATTCTCTGCATGTACACTGTTAAACCGATATCTCGTATTTCATTTTCATGCGTTTGCACGTGTGTATTAACATCACCTGATACAGTCGAGTCATACTGGTGGACGCGGCAGAGCTCCGAGATGGACAGCGACGCCTGTGAAACGAGTCGGTGTGTAAAAAGGAATGAAGCAGTGGAGAGAAGTTTGGAGGTTTAAATTGCTGATGTTTGACATTTATTAGCAGGATGTAAAACAGCTGTAAAGACACTTCATGTATGTACAGTGGACCTTCAGCTCGCGAACGCATCGGATGGCGAACTAATCGACGTAACAAGCTGAATTCCTGAGCAGATTTTGAGCCAACCCACACTTCGTGCCACAAACCTTAAGTTCCGGTCAAGCCCTCGTGGTGTGAACGTGTTCAATGCATATTTTCGTTGTTTCCCTGCATTTTTGTTCTATAAGCTTCATTACGGGTCCCAAGAAAGTGGAAATGGTAGTGAGAGTAAGAAGCCTAAGTGTATAACAGTTGAAATAAAGAACGAAATAATCGGAAAACATGGGAAGCGCCACCATATCCTTCCGCCACCGTCCACCTACGCCAGCGACTACGTATCCACCGCAAAGGAAACCCGCATTAAAATCATCTGTTTATTTCATTTAGGTTTATTTTTCTATAATTAAGGTGATTTACATTTTTTTCTATGTTTTATTGCTGCACATAAACTCATAATATGCTTTAAAAACATGTTTTGAGGCTGAAACACATTCATTGTATTTACGTTCATTTCAAGGGGAAACATCGCTTCGGGTCGCGAACAGAGTCTCGGAAGGAGTTAAGTTCGTGAGCCGAGGGTCTGCCGTATAAAGAAGTGTTGACTTCTCTAGTGCCAGAATGTTTGTTGTTAAGTGAGCATGAATGAAAACAAATGGACCGTGTTATTGAAATATTTACCGAAGATATAATTGTCTAAAGAAACGAAGCAGCGTGTGTCATGAATTGAAGAGTAATAACAGAAGCTTTAACGATACAGATGTGGAGGTGAATAAGGCAGGAAGTTATCTGTTTTATATGTGCAACAATTTAAGTGCAAATAATTGTCAGTGGCAACCCTGCGTTTGACTTGACTGGTTAGTTGTAAGTACACCATTTTCATCACGCGTGTGCTCAGAGATACCGGCTCACCCTTCCCAGAATCCGATTCCCAGTCGGTTTTTCGTTAGCTTCCTGCTAACTCTGTGCAGCAAAAGCTATGCAAATTTCCTGTCAGTGATTCCTTGGAAACCCATTTCAAACTTTTTCTGTATCTACGTGATGTACGTAGAAGCTTTGATAAGTATGCCTCATCTTTTCCTTCCTTTGTGGTTGCCAAAGCCGGATCGGGTCCACTACGTACACATTAACTATAGGAAACTGGAAAGGATCAGGAGAAAGGATTTGAAATGTATACAGGTAGTCCTCAGGTACGATGGAGATGCGATGGGGATATCGGAACGCAAGTGGAAAATATCGTACGTTGAACCACTGCTTAGCCAGCTTAGCCTAGCCTACCCAGGAGTCTTTTCCTGTAAGAGAAAACAGACGACAATAGAAGACATGCCTTTGAATTAAAATTAGTTCTTAAAGCACACAAAAACATGCAGTAATGCACTGGACAGTATAGCGATACACAAGGGAACTCTGAGTTGCAGGAGAGAGCGAGGCATCACACAAAGCGAGTGACGCGTACATCCGGGCATCATCCAAACATATCGTACCTCGTATGCTGTTACGCTGGCCTGCCTGCAAATCTTAAATGTTTTCCAAATATTTTCCAATTTTTAGCGTCCAAATCGTAAGTCGGGCCATTGTAACTAGGGGAGCACCTGTAAATATTTCGACACAAGATCTTCAGTTTCAGGGTACAGTTTAAGATCTATGGCCTAGGAGGTCAGCAGATTGTTTTGGGACAATCGATTCTGGTGAAAAATGGCGACTCGTTACGTGACGCAGAGGATCCTGGGAAAGGTGAGCCGGACACTTTAAGCTACGAAGTGGGAAGAACATGGACGCCTCCATGTTTGTCTTGCCTTAGCAGCGGTGTAGCCAGCTAACGTTAGCAATAGCGTTAGTGTATAGTATAGTCAGTCTTATAGAGTTAAGAAGCGAATTTGTTGATTGATCTAAAGCGGGGGTTTTCAGTCTTATCCGCAAAGGATCGCTGTGGGTGCAGGTTTTCATTCCAGCCAAGCACGGGCCACACCTGATTCCACTAATTTGATCAGCTGAGCTTGGCTTTCAGGACTCAGATTTGGCTTCTGCTTGGTTAGAATGAAAACCTGCACCCACAGCTCCCCTTTCTGGGTGAGATTGGACACCTCTGATTTAAAGCATGTACTAGTAAACACAGTGTGACTCGTGTAAAAGTGCTACTTTGTTTACTGGTGATGCTGGGAGAAGCCATGTTGATATGATGTCATATCCAGGAGGAGAACTTCCTGAATAGGAATCGGAGGAGAGGTGTTTTCTTTGGGTTTGTCCTAATCCCAGGCTGAAAACTTCATCGAATGTAGCATGATTCGAATCTGAATGGCCAGCATTTTTTGAAAAATATTGCCCTCGATTTATATTTTTCCGTCTGACCTTTAAAAGTTTTTTGCACATTTATTAATTGGTTTATGAAAACAGAGAAGCACCGATAGACATTCTTTAATGCACCTTTTGGATCCAGCGTTATGACTCAGAGCAGGATAAACTCCGTGACCTGCAGCCGTGTGTTCCTGTGTGTTTTAGGGGATAGCGGGGACGGCGGCGGTTCCTGAGAGCGGAGCGTCCTTAGCCCTGCGTGCACTCGGATGGGGTTCTCTGTATGCCTGGTGTGGAGTCGGCCTTCTCACCTTCACAGTGTGGAAAGCTCTGGGAGTCCACAGTGTAAGTGTGTGTGCGATGTGTGACTTTCAGTTTTCCTCATAAACTCTGAACGGTTCATCACAGCTCGATGCATCTTTTGCAGTTGGTGGAATTTCGACAGAAAATGCAGTCCATCTTCCCTGCCATCCCGAAAAACGAAGACGTTCAGACAAACTCGGCGCCTTTCGATTGGAACTCGCTCTTTAAGTCCAAGTGATTACTGATGTGACGCCGGTGAAGAGAGCTTTACATGTCTGCTCACTGGCCAGACTACCGGTGAAGTGAGTGCCAGGTCAGATGAGAATCAAGCTTCCTTCCACTTCTTACCCCAAGACTTTTTAGGGACTCTGTACACACCTCTGATGCTGAAGAATCAGACTAGAGAAAACACCGACTCTTTTTTGGTGTCAGTAAAACTGTGTGCGCGCACACACGCGTACATGCTCTAAGACTAACCACAACCGTTGTTTTTTAAGAACCAGGAATTCTGGATGTCTGACACTGAAGCTCCTGGATCGAAGGACGTTTTGCTAAACTGCCTTTGTAAGCAGTATTGTTTGATGGCACAGCTTTGTGTGTCAAACAACCTGTTAAATGGTTTGTCTCTATCAAAAAAATTATTAATGTATGGGTTTAGTATGCACAGAAATGTAAAATTTAAAGCTACTGGATGCATCTTTATGGAAGATATTGTAAAACAGGGATCATCGGCCGGAGGGGCCATCGTCCAGATGCAGCAGGGGCAAAATATGACCGAAAGTATGTGTACGCCTGACCGTAACACTCATATGTTTGTGGACATGCCATTCCAGGTATAATAAACTCCACTGTACTAGGAAAGGCTTTCCACTAGATTTTGGTGCATTTAGTGAAGACCATTGAGGAGGTATCAGATGTAGTGTTTCCAGTTCATCCCAAAAGGTGTTCAGTGGGGTTGAGGTGAGGGCTCTGGGCAGGACACCCAAGGTCTTCCACTCCAACCTTCAAACCCTGGAGTTCTTCATGGATGTCATGCAGGAACAGGTTTGGGGCTCTTGGCTTCAGTGAAGGGGAACTGTACTGCTACAGGATACAAAGACATTTTAGACATCTGTGTTTCCAACTTTGTAGGAACATTTAGTGAAGAACCACAAAGGGGTGAAATGCTCAGGGGTGCATATACTTATGGGCAGATTGGGTATGCAGGCTGTGTTGCTAGGAAAAAACTAAAAAAAAAAGAAAAGAAAAGTAAACCAAAATGTATGTCTTCTTTATAGCATTGGAACTAGCGCCAGTGGTTGGGTAACTGCCAAGTCAGTCGTGTTGGTTGCTTAACCAGACTTTTAACAACAATGAATTTGAGCAACTCGTCCATCGGAAGTTCTAGTCTCTGGTGTAAAATATTAAAAATCTTTGAATGAAAAATCAAACCTGGGTGTTGTGTGAAATAAGTATAAATAGAAAAAACAGAAATCCCAGCTGGACAGACTGATCTCAGGGCTGACCTAGTCTTCTAGAGCAGTGGTCCCCACCCTTTTTTGTACCAGGGACCACTTTCACTCACGTAGGGCAAGTTTTCCACGGACCAGGGGGTGGGGTGGGGTCTGCGATGGAAGAGGGCGGGCCTTTCTCCCCGGCGGCAGCATCTTAAACCGCTATGCTCTGAGTCACGTGCAGTAGTGCGACGAGAGTGGGATTTTTCAAAATAAGATACCCAGGAATCTAATGAAAATAAAATAACTAAAAATTTCACGGCCTGGTACCAGTCCACGGCCCAGTGGTTGGGGACCCCTGTTCTAGAGTGTCCAAGACTCCCTACTAAAGGAGACCGGGACACGTAGTGGAGATAGATAAGGAATGGTCAACTGGGTATATACTATAATGTTTCAAATTGCAGCATAATCACAGCTTTGCTTACATTTGTCAAGTTGCTCAGACTTGTTCTGGATTAGCGCGTCTACTTAAATGGTGTACATGTCCAAGCAGAGAGTCAGGATTTGCCGAAAGGTACACTGGCAGGATCAGCCACCTCGGCCTTGTAACTGATCTTGCACAAAAACCTCCTCCAAAATATTTACTGGAAGATTAAATCAGGCTATTTGTGTAAAAAGCCCTTTGGCCAAAAGTGAAAAAGGAAGCACTGTTCAGATGCTCCAGAAACACAGCATGTGACTGTTTCCACAAATGTAATTAACAAACTCATTTTAAATAAAGAGGTCTGAAACACTGGTGTCAAAGGAGCCAGGTGGTGACGCAGAGCTACATCTGAGCACCTGAATTTACTGCCAACATAAATCATTTAGGAATATTGTGCTGTTATGTTGTGATTTATCCTCGATTATCTTGTTTGGCAAAGTTCTAGACATCCAACACTCGGCTGTTTTCTCATCCCAGCACATCTGATCTAGCAAATTATGTAATTTATTTTTTTTAAAGCATTCCAGGACGGAGTCAGATCCGTGAGTCAACTAACACACCCATGATCTTTTATAGTTTGCCAAACTGACATTAAGATGAAGAATTTAGATACCGCGGTGCTATAGTAAACCTCGTCCCGGTGCTGAGGTGTGTAGAAGTTCAGTCCGGCTATGAGTTTTAGACGTTATTCAGACTTCGCAGACTGCTTCAGAAAGAAAAGACAAAGCACCCAAAAACAACCTTCACAGTGCTCAAACAGATTTCATGTACATTTACTTTAACATGTGGAACATGTAGTATAAAGACTTTATACTAATAAACAATGTTCATCAAATCATATGGCATGAAAAAAACAAAAAAAAAAGTTCACAGAGTTGTACACGTTCATTGGAATTGCAGCTCAAGTCACTTTTGGGATAACTTCAGATTTTGCTGGATTACAGTTACACCGACTGACTTTTTTTTTTCTTTTTTTTTTTTGATGAGCCTGTGTCTTTTATATACTTGTTTATTTTTAAGCCGGACATCCAAAGCCATTCGTGGGACATGTTCCTATCCATTTTACAGAATCGTGTGTAGCACAGTCCACGCGGGGATCTCCTACACAACAGCAGACTACCCTCGGCCGAAGACGGCGATGAAACTGCTGTTAATAATTAGCATCGACTACCATCCCTCTGTATAATACCACATCTCTTGGAGAAATAAAAAGTGAAAAGGGCCTGTTTAATATACAGCTCATATATACACAGATCAGCCCGTAAGTTGAATGAAGAGAAGTGGTAACTGAAGCGCTTTAGAGTTCCGTTTTCAGACTGTTGATCCTGCGGTCTAACGGTCATACTGGTGGAAGCGAGTAAGTTTAAAAAGAAAAACAAAAAAAAAAAAACCCAACAAAAAAAACCCCCAGCTCTCACTTTACCCTCACATACTGGTGTGGTTACGCAGTGCAATACTGGTTATCAGATTTGAATATTGCCTGTGGTAAAGAGTCATTCACATTTGGTAATCTCCCCTCCAACAAGCCATCTACACCCTATTGCACAATGCTTTTTAGAGCTGGATACATGTATATCTCGAGTAAATCAGTGTTTTGTTTTGTTTTTTTTCTTTAACACATTGCAAGAGAAGTTCTATCTACAACACATCTCACAATTTAAATAAATGTGCATCCCCAAATAAGCAAAGTCCCACCAGAAAGAGCCACAAACAATGGGGAAAAAAACAAAACAAACCAAAAAAAAAAACCTAAGCGCAAAAAAAAGCTTAAACTAAAACAGTATCTAACTGATGCCAACTTTGGTTAAAACGTAACTGAAAAGGGAACACAAAACAAAGCATAAAAAAAGAATAGAAAACAACACCGTGAAATATTAAATATTCGTATTAAAATCATTTAAAAATCCAAAATGAAAATAGCAAAAAAAGGGGGGGTAGAGGAGCTATATATATATTCTCTATATAACTGTTTGTAAGTAAAAACATTTTTTGTCTTTTTTTTATTTATTTAAATAAAAATATAACACCAACAATCTCGATCTGCGTGGCTTGTCCCACTGATTTTCAGCATGGCCAGGCTACCACTTATGTCACGAGCGTCCCAGCTTAAACAGCACCTCGCACAAAATGCCTGCCACGCTAGAGTTCAGCACGGACGACAGCGTGATGTCCAGCAGGCGGCTCTCGTACAACACAAACTCGGGCCGGTTCTCCTCAACCTGAGCGATCGCCATTAAAGCTTTAGCAGCCCGGCACATCATGTTGATGCTAGGCGGCTCTGGGTGGGTTGGATGTCCTGCATGTAGCAGGCTATGAGGACTCTGCTGATACTGTGCCATTGCAAGACTGTCCTCTAAAAAGCCTATCAGGGTCCCAATGCTGCCCTTCTGAAGTGCAATGGCCCGGGCCGCCGTGGGATCGCCCTGTGCCAGGTTGGCGAGCACGGCCACGGCCATTTCCCGGCACACCTGGCTTTTACGTTCACCCACGTGACGCACTAACGTTGCGAAGAGGCGTTCCTGGCGGCTGAACGGTGGTGTTGCTAACAGCAGGTCCACGTTACAGTCCTGGATGCTCAGCTTGCACAAGCACTCCAGGACCAGCCTCTGCGGTGTCAAAGAAGAGAAGCCGCTCGCCGTGCAGAAAGGGTCCTGGGCCTCGGCCGACGGACAAACCATCCAGTGCAAAAGCCCATCCAGGATGGGTAAGCAGATGCTCTCGGGGTAGACTGACAGATCAAGCTGCCCTGAAATGTTGGCCAAGGTCACCAAGGTGTTCTCATGCAAGGCACCAAGGCAGTCCCACCACCACTCATCCTTGCTACAAGCCAGACTTCGCTCCTCTTCACGCTGGTAGGTTGGGGGCATCCTCTTCCTCTTTGGGTGCTCATGATGCAAGAGCACTAGCTTGCCCAGTATAAGTACCAGACCTGGATGCCGCGCCATGTCAGCGTCATTACCTGGCACAAAAGAGAGCCCACGGACTATGTTGGAGATGCATATGCAGCGTTTAGCCAGCTGATCCTGCCAGTCCTCGGCTACGGAGAGTGGTGCCTCGTCCCAGCAACGTGGTTCATCTTCCAACAGGATGATATTGCGGGGTTTCTCTTGGCTCTGTGAGGTGGTCTCTTGGGCCCCACTCTCAGGCACGGATTCCATTTCATCTGCAGTGGCTGCCAGACTCTTATCTGTGACACCTTGGTCTTGTTTATGAGACAATTCCTCTTGACCGGGATCTGCAGGGTCTTGTTCTTTAACCTCCTCAAGGTCTGTAATTGTTACTGGTTTAGCTCCTGTCTCATCATATTTTCTATCAAAGTGGGTCTGGATGTGGGCAGTGGAGTCACCTCCACCAGCCTTCCAGTGCAGGAGGCCACTGGTGAACTCTCCAGCCAAGCCCAGTTGTTCTGACCGGTCTTCCACCTGGTCCACGATTGCCTCCCTCTCCTCCACCTTCACTGGGAATCGGTCATATTTGCTGGCTTGCTTGGGCCTGGGTTCTGTGGAAGGGGGATCTTCTTTAGCCACTTCATTTTGTCCATCCTTCTCCTGCTCAACTGTCTCTGCCGGCTTCTCCAGAGGATTTGCTCCAGACGCGCCGCTGGGGACAGATCTTTGAGACTCGGCTTCAGGCTTCTTGTCTACCTGCTCAGTATTTGAATGAGAATCCTGCTCCTGATGCTCCAATTTCTCTTTTTCTGCTGGCTCTGGAAGGGGGCCGAGAAGTGTCTTCTGGCCCTCAGTGCCCACTTCGTATTCCTCCAGGATTCCAAAGATCTCGATCAAGCATCTTCTGAAATATTCGACTACAAGTTCCAAGAAACCTGGCAACTACAGAAACAGAAGGAAAAAGTATGCAAATATGTTAACCAATTAATTGCCAACTAATTATGTGCACCATGCTGTGCTTCTCTGCCAGCTTACCTGTGACAAGGTAAAAGAAGACACTGTGTTATCGTCATATAATAGAATGTTTATTGTGTCCAAAGCCCAAGTGCTCTCTGCTAGCAAACCAGACTTCAGAGACATCATCACACGCCAGGCCTCTGGTGTCCCCCCTGTAAGGTAACGACAGTTCTGAGCTGACTTGTACAATCCAACATAATATATAAGGCAACAGCAGCACCCCCCCCCCCCCAAAAAAAAACCCAGTATGTCTACAGTTCAAGAGATCTGATTCCAGCTAATAAATTACTTTATTCCCTAGTTCCTCCAGTTAAGTTTCAATCAGGGTTGTTGGACCATGTATAAATGTAAAATATGATCCCCTCTCTTTTTACAAGCTACAATAAATTAATTGCAGAATTTGAACTTAGCCCTTATCACTGTAGAAAGGAAATGATGATACAGCTGAAAGAAACAGATAGCCATTTACATTTTTAAGACCCTGCAGGACTCTTACCGATGTCTTTGGAGGTTAATCTTCGGCGAGGCTTTAGCTGAGGTTGCGTAGCCTCAACTGAATCCAGTGGAAAGCTGATCTCTCGTTGTATGGGTGGGAGGCCTTGACCGGGGACACCACCACTCTGAGAGCCTGGCATGGACCCGGGAACCCCTGATTTTGGCATCTTCATAGACGGCATCAAATGAGCTTTATTGGGGGACATGGAGCCTCCCATGGGTCTGGGGAATGGTGCTGGACTTGGAGCACGGGCGATGTGGTTGGGCATGGCCGGTGGGGACTGGTAAGAGGACGGAGGCTGGCGGTTTGTCATAGGCGGTATGGAGCTAGCAGAAGACTGGGCAGGATAAGGTGACTGACGTTGGCCCGGGTGACTCGGCCACTGACTGTCCTGATTTGCCCTGCCCTCAGGGTCATCTGCACGGCTCATGGTGGGGTATGGAGGCCCATGGCCCTGTCTGCTAGGGTAAGGGTAGCCCATATCGGTCCTGGGGTGCCACATGTTACCTTGAGGTCCCCCACCGGGAGTGGAGGACGGTCCTCCACTCATCATGGGAGGCCCCTGTCCCCCATGTTGCATTCGTTCACGGTTATAGGGGAACGGGAACTGCCCCTGCATAGGTCTGCGCTCCGGGTATCCACTGTACTGGCCATACATATCCGCCTGCTGGCCACTGAACTGCATGCCATAGGAATCACCCTCATGTCGCTTTGCTGGAGGGCCATACATCCCTTCCCCTGGTCTCTTATAACCCTAAAGAGGCACAGAATAATTTCTGAGGGCATGTTTTCCAGAGCAGCAAGACTAGATGAAAATTGCCTTGTTTGGGCATCATGATTTCATTCACAAGAGAGAATAAAATTATTTTATTTGACCTGATAAGTAGTATGATAGCTTTCTGCTTATTTATATTCTGTCATTTGTTCTCTTAGTTTGTCTGTTATCTTAAAAGTTTTAGGATACAGTGAACCCCCACAATATCGCGGTTCACCTCTGGCGGATTCACTACATTGCGGATTTTCAAAATTTGATTCGCAGAATTTTTTGGCTTTCGCGGGACTCTGCCATATAAAATTTCATTTAAAAAATGTTCATTCAAACATTAAAAGAACATTTAAAATCGAAATTACACTGTATGCACCGTATTTCCTCAGCTGAAAAGTGAAAGTTGCTGTGTACACCGCTTCAACTCGTGAACAGGAAGTGACCT
>JAQLOM010000020.1:11899128-11919528 GCA_030068315.1 Chrysichthys thysi
GGGTTATCTCGGATAAGTGTGCCAGCTCTGCTTCCCAAGTATGCCACTTCTCCAGTAGTTCTTCTGGGAGTTGTAGGCCATCCCAGTCCCTCTTCTTCTCCCACAGGTGGCGAACAATGACCTTGGCTCGGGTGGTATAAGGCACTATGCAGCCAAGAGGATCATGCTGGCTACAATGTGGGCGAAAGGGTTTTTCCCTTTAAACAGTTCCCTCTCCCCAAAGACATTCGATGTTTATTTTCTGAATAGTCTGTTGGTTTGTAAGAGTGCAGGGCATCCACAGAGATAAAGATTAGGCTTGGGCCAATTTATGGGTTTCATAGTGAAGGAATATGAGCGGTGATTGGGGCGACGGGGACCGAGCACGACCGGTCATGGGGGCGACGGGGACCGAGCACGAACGGTGACAGGGTTGAAGGTGACTGAATATGATCGGTGATGGGGTCAACAGTGAATCAATATTAAAAAGTAAAATAAACACCCAAACTGCAAATATGTGAAAATAGTGGATGCAAGATGAGCACTGAAACACCAGTTTATGAAAAAGAATGAGATCCAGCTTTAAAAATGCTTTGAAAATATATTCTTTTCTGTTCTGCAGGGATAGCTCAGTGCTTAACTCTTTGATCAGAAGTTGGTGAATTTAAATCCCAGCACTGCCATCCTGCCACCGACGGGCTGTTGAGCAAGGCCCTTAACCCTCCACTGCTCAGTTGTATAAATGTGACAAAGTCTGTAAGCCACTCCGCCAGAGGAGCGTTGAGAAATAAGCATGGAGGCTAGAGCCTCAATATCTAATACTTTTTGTTTTGCACCACATGCATGTCGTCTGAAATGCTTAAACACACCTCAAATTATTTACATTTTTCAGACTATTATGAAGGCCTTTTGCTAGCTATCATTAACTTGATAAAGCTTGTTCAGTCCTTTTTTTAAAATATCTACAGTATATAAAAATATCGGGTGTTCATTTATTTGATAACCCAAGAAAATACACAGCACACAGATGATAGTTTACAAAATATTGATAGGATGTCAAAACTGACGCTAACATTGTTCAGATCCAACTCTTCTACTTTTCAGCCACAAACTGAATTAAAAAAAGATAAACAATGGTTCGGCATAAATGATGTTTTACTGGTGATTGGGTAAGTGAATGAGTGAGTATGCTTTGTGAGGCATGCAGGAGGACAGAGAGACTCTTTACCCGGTGATGGCGGCTGGATCTTGGCCTGCTGCTGCTTCTTGCTGTCAGTGATGAAGGCGTCCGGTGGAGGTTCTTCACCACGCTCCACCTTACACTCATAAGCGAACAGGTACTGGATGTACTGCTTCTTCAGAGAGCTGGCTGAGCTGCTGGATGTCCCCACGTTCAGAAGCGTGGAGAGCTCACGCCACTTCTTATTCTTATTCACCTAAACACAGGATGGAGAGGTTACGGTTAAATCTGGGAAATGAAGAAATGGACATATTTAAAATCACTGCATCATTGAGCTTCCAGATTCTTTGGGCTGTACAGGTGAATCAGGGTCTCCTTTCCACAGGTATGAAGTCCTCTTTCCCAGCTAAACACATCAGTATTCGTGAAGGAGGCACGGCTTCTGTATTTCACTACCAGTGAAGGGGGTGTGGCCCACGATTTCTAAAAACCCAGCACTTTTTTTTTTATTTCAAAATCCTGGCTCATATCCTGAACTGTCTCAAGCAGCTCTGTATTCGATCAATATTCTCTAAAGGATTCTATGAATTCTTCCCATGAAGGAGAAACTTAAATTAAAGGTGATTTTTAAATCACGTGATGACCCGCAGAGCAAAAGGCAAAGCATGGAGTGGAGACATCCATCTTCTCCAGCGAGGAAGAAATTCAAACGTCAGTCCTCCCCCAAGAAAATCACCTTAATGGACTTTTGGGACATGAAGGTTCCTATTCTGGTGCATTTCCAAGCGCATGGGCAAACAATGAACAGTGCAAATTCCTGTGGATTGCTGCGAACGAACTTCTATCTGCAATTCACAGCAAAAGAAGAGCAATGCTGTCCAAAACCATCTTGCTGCACCATGACAATGCACGTCCTCATACAGCGGCAGAGACAGTAGAGACAGTGCAACGGCTCGGGTTCCGACGTCTCCCACGTCTCCCTTACAGCCCGGATCTGGTGCCGATCTATTATCACATCATCGGTCCACTGAAGGAGGTGCTGCGCGGTCACAGTTTCACCTCTGATGATGAAGTAAAGGAAGCGGGGCTCACCTGGCTTTGGGAGCAACAGAAAACAATTTCTCTGCGGGAATCCAGAAGCTAGAGGAACGACACGACAAATGCGTCATCTTGCATGGGGACTATGTGGAAAAAGGGATACGTTCGGTTTCTTACAGTTTCTTCTATTAAAGGCATTAAACATATTTTGCATTTACATTTTCGATCCTCCTTCGTATAAATGTATGAGATTGTTAATCACGCATGATGAGGGACATGACCCTGAGACAACTCCAACGTTCTGCACCTGATGATCACTCCTGCAGTAAAGGAAGGAGAAGAACTTTGTGCGGGCTCTTTTCCTCGACTCACCATGGCCAGGCCTCCGATCTCACGCACGCACAGGTAGAGGCGGCACAGGTCCAGGGGCTTCTTGCCTACAGCAGGTAGGTTGGGCACAGGTGTGCCCCTCTCCTCCATGAAGGTCAGGTAACGCTCCACCCAGGCCCTCCTCTCTGGCTCATTCCCCATCTCATACAGGCGCGTGATCTTTTCGTTCGTCATGGTGGCTGGGTTTGGCTTCTGCACAACACACACACGCACGCACGCACGCACACACACACACACGCGCACACACACTCTGAATAAATACTCAGCTTCCTGGGACATGAATCACATTCTGCAAAACATATTGCTCAAATCAAAGTGAATAATGATGCACGGCACGACAGTCATGGGAAAACCTTCACAATAAATCATAAGGAAACCACACAGTGAAAATAAAAGCTTAAAAAGTGTGGCTGCTCATGAGAGGTGGATGAAAGTATACTAAAACAATACACCATCAGTTTACACTATAACCGTGATATGTACTCGTATTCGATTGGCTGGCAGGTGTCTGTGATTTCCTTATAATCAGGCTTTATGTTGCTTTCTACATGAGAAGACAAACACATGAGACATTCACCATTCAAGCCACAAGAACACTGTTGCTAGGCAACTGGGGAATATGGACAGTGAGCATGAAAGCTCGAGCTAAAAATAAATAAATAAATAATTAAAAATGATTTTAAAAAAAAACCCACGGCGGCTAATGATTTAGCTAGCAGTTCATTAATATGCAAATGTAAAGACGCGCAGTGATGATGGAAACAACGGAAAACCATCGGAAATATCAGCAAATGTTTTATGAGTTCTGTCACAGGATGTTCCGGGAGAAGTTATATCAGATACAGTCTCCCCCCCAGTTTTATTTATTTATTTTTTTAAAAACATGTGTTAGAAAGACTAACGATGCTGAATTTAAAAAACCCAGAGCCTGTTTACAGAAATAACTTTCACATCAGTGTATACCTGATACCAAAATATATCTCATGTCTTAATCTGACACCCTGTGGTACTGTGTCCTAATGTATTGTGATATTGACGCATCGCATACACTAATGCACTGCCAAAGCACATGTGTAAAAAATTAAGGATTTTAACTGTGGTCATGAAGTTCTACAAACATAAATCACCATTTGCAAATTGTCACTAAAGATGATTGTTGCTGCTGAAATAGATTCAGGGAACATCTTTATGTAAGGCATAACACACTGGGGGGTATGATGCTACGGGAAAGTATTCAATGGTGCAATGTGAAGCTACTGTTCCCACCCTGAATCTGTCATGTTATCAAGGAACTGCAAAAAAGAGCAGTCTAAAGTTGCCAAATATGTTGGGTTTCTTTGTTATTGTTTTTTTTTTCTTTTTTAATAAATGTGACCTGGATGCGGATCCCCCCTTACAGTGTGAACAGAACAAATCTCATGGAATCTGACCTTTTCCATTCTGATTTGGACCCCATTCATATGTGATCCTAAATCATGTACAAGTCTATTTTTTTTTTTTTTTTTTTTTTTGAGGTAAGGCAACCTCGGTTTTAAAAGTCACGTCAGAACTTTTGTCATGAGTTTTACGTCAGTCCTCTCAAAATTTATAAGTAAACACTAAATCATTTTGCATTACTGGTGAGGACAGATGGAAGACGACAGCAAGGAGGCTTTCAGTGGCGTGATGAGGAGGTAACGGACCTCAAACACGCGGGTCGATTTAGGAGCGCGATCTGTTCGGACTAACGACAGATACAGGCCACGTTGAAAAAACAGTGTGAACAGGTTCACAATAAATAACTTATCTGGTCAGTAGATCAGATCGGGGTCACTTTTGCCTTCTGTGTGTAGAGTCTAATTTTTACAAAACTCTGACAATGAAGACTCTGTCCATAAATACTTAAAAAAAAAATAAATAAATAAAATAAAATAAAGTCACCATATCAATAATTACACATTTTATTATCTGGCTGCATGGAGTGTCGGTCATACAAGCCCCTGTCCAAGTTGATGCTATAGAAATGGTAACGTATTAGAAAGGAGAACATTATCATTTATAAAATAATTAACAACGATCAGAATGGAGCACTCAGCAGCGCTGGGGTGTGAAGAACAATAACTTGTCTCATTCATCTTGGTTGGGGAGAAAACATGGATCCAAACATGAGCAAAAAGAGGAGAGAAAAAACTGAAATAAGAAGAAAAGAAAAAAAAAAACATCATCGAAGCAGGATAAAGAAGGCAGACAGGGGTAGAGACAGACAGACCGACAGATAGAGAGATGGATAGACAGACAGGAGTGAAGAGAGACAAAGAGAATGAGAGCGAGAGAGGAGTGTAGACGTGCTTGTGGCACTCACAGGGCTGCTGGGGGTCTTTGGCCAGGCTGGACTGCTAATGCTGTCACTGTCATCGCCATGATTAGAGGACAGACTAGCAGGGCTGGGGGACAGGGGAGACGGGGTGGGGGGCTGAGACACACAGTGGGAGCTGGAGCTGTCCTGTCACAGAGAAGAAAAGAAGGACAAGCGTGCGCGCACACACACACACACACACACACACACACACACACACACACACACACACAAAACGCACGCAATTCCAACACAACCATCCAGGAAAGCACACACACACACACAAACATACATACACACAAACAGGACCACATGGTGAGAGATAGCTGGAGTTTTCATTTCTCCTTTATTCCTCATCCTCTCACAAACACACACACACACACACAGTCGTGCTAAAAGTGTTTTGCTGCAGAAGCAGCAGGCTCCTCGGCTTTTTGAGAAATTATGCAAAGGCAAGTATCTTCTCTTTCTCTTTAACACGCACTCCCAACGTTACCCTGCACCAGTGCTAACACTGTTAGATAGAGACACTCTGTGCGTATGCGTGTGTGTTCTCCCATGGCTGCCAAAACAAAAGAGAGCGAGGGGGAGGGGGAAAATTAACTCAGATTTGAAGAAAAGCTAGCTTGGTGGGTGTGCACTCGGTCCGGGAACCCCGTAACCTGGGAAAAACCAGTGGGTGCAGAACTAACACACTTCCAATAATGCACACTAAAATGTGGTGGCGTGAGACATCGCCTACATTTCAGTAAGGTGAACCACATTCATTCACTTTCTAATTCACAAGAACTATACATTACTATAAAGACTTCAATATGATGCACACAGGCCCATCACTGCTTGCTAACTCTAACCAAGTAAACATTCACACGTGGCTACATTTTATGCTCAACATCACCGTTGGATTTTAACCAACAATAAATGAAACGCCAAATAATGTATCAGAATGCGTACTTCCCAGAGGAAATCCTGTGCTTCCACATTTCCATATCATCTCCCCCAAAAGCTATACCCCCAACCTCAATGAAAAACATTTTAACAAGCAACGAGAGATGCAGAACAGGCAAGAACTGAGAAAGTCCCTCGTACATCCAGCAGAAGCGTTCAGCGTTCCCGATTTGAGCCAAGCACGACCCTGTCTCCGGCTCAAATCAACAACCTGTAATTAAATCTCATGGGCTAAGCTTAATTGTTGCGTTGCTAATTATTAAACCAATCGCTGTTCAACCCTTATGATTGCCTTCTTAGTTTAGTTTTCTTCATGCATATTGAGTGCAAGAAACCTAGCATGCAAGGATTGTTAATGTCTATGCAGGGAGCTTAAAGGTTGTAATTGAAATCAATTGGTCTGTTTTTGATGTTCATTAAAAAGTAAAACCCTCTTAATGGGGTTTAAATTACTTGTTTGCTTGTATATCAGGGAAGTGGACAAACTCAGGAGAAGCTGGTAAGTGTGGTCAATAGGCATAAATCAGCCATGGCTGGAGATTCTTACCCACTTTCCCACCCCCAATGTGAACTAGGTGCTAGTGCTGGTTCGGAGTGGATTCAAAGTGTAAACCTTCTAAGAACTTGTTTGCTTTTCTATAGATTAAAGAGCCATGTCATTACGTCACTGCCTACGGTCCCGCTTTCCCAGCAATGCTAGCACCAAGCACAGCAATGGCAGACAACATTGTCACTTTAGTGTTGACCCTGGCTTTGTGAGCTCTCTTTATAAAAGAACTGGTGGTCACACAGTTTTAGATGGTCTTGTTGGTCGAGACAATCCCACCCTTAGCTCCTGACGCAAGCGGTTTTTGGTTCTTGGCCAGGAAAGTGTTGGTGCCAGTCTTGAACCGGTTTCCTTTCTGAGAGCCGGTTCTTTGGCTGTCCAAATGTGAAGAATTGGTTTGAGATTTTGGCTCCGGCTCCAATCCAGCCCTTGTGGAAAAGTGGTATCTGTGGCCCTGGAGGCAAGTAGGGTAATGTGACTATCAAAGGCCCACTGTTGCTTCTTGGGAAAAACACTTGTCCCTAAACTGCTCAGCTACAGGCTTGGACTGGATTGTGTGTACACCAAATAAATTAACACACTCCATAGGCATGAGGTGTGCAGTTATAAAACAAAAAGGCACTTCCACAAGCAGTGGCAGAGCTTCCATATAGACACACAAGACAAAACTAATGTTCGACTATGACAGCAGCAGGCACGGTACTGAATGAGTGTAAAAAGCAGAGAGAAGACTGAAAAACAATTATTATAATTCCCACCTGCTTTGATTAGCTAACCCACATGCTTCAGTATAAAGATGAGCAACAAAAGGTGAAGTTAAACAAAGATCAGCTCAGAGATGGATATCTGATCTCTGAATCTCTCATCGATGCCATGCAGCCCATCTAGATTACTGCAATGTCTTTGATACACATATCCATGATTCTTGATCGGCTTCAAACCTCTTAAAGTCCAGATGTTTGTCTTCAACACCAACGCCCAATCCCCAAATTCCCACTCTTCGCAATATGATGTACATAAAGTCCTTGTTCTGACTCAAAGCCCCCAGTAATCTCACTCCCACTGAAAGCTTAAGACCTCCTACATGCTTACCAATCTCTCCATATCCTTAAATGGTCCTCTTTCACGGTCTTCCATCTAACCTACAGTGGGTTTGAGATTCAGCTTTATCCGTGGCAACACCCCGACTCAAGCAAACTGTCCCCCAACAGTCAGTCCCACCTGATGTCCATCTTTAAACCCTGTCTTGAAGCAAATTTTTTGGTTCCCTCACATTTCTTTCTCATGTACAAGGTTTACATTCATCAAAGTTCAATTTCAACACCAAAGCACCAAGTACTGAAAAAGTTATGATACCAAGGATGGTTCCTGATCCTGCACCCATAAAGGCCACACTGCCTGCTGACTGTCCGATGAGACCAACCTTGATTTCCCCCCATAATTCAGGTCAACTGCATGGACTTCTGCTGGAAAACGGGTCTCCGGGTCTCTGTACTTTCAGTCCTAAAGGGCGTTTTTAAATTTAACAAGAAACGGCAAAGTCTTGCTCGCGGAAGGTTATTTCAGGACTTTACTAACCCTAAAGCTAAAGTTTTGTGCCAAAATGCTTCGTTATTAAAACACGTGAACGCAGGACAAACTGCGTTATCACCAGCCTTTACAAAAAAAAAAAAAAAAGACTGGAAGGAGCCACTCCATAAAATTTAAATGGAAAGAAGCAAAGCCAGATTGAAGCTACACCCTGTTGAGCCTCTCACTGACTGGCTGTCCACTACGCATCAAAATGCTCAATTCTGATGCCGTAAGTCAACAACACAGTGACGGATGGCTGCCTGTAGTAGTTGCACCCCAAACATTCTTCCGGATAGCATTCTGATTTGGACGTCTTCTCCCTCGAGCGCAGCCAATTTTGATAACCATTCTATTTGAATGAGCTCTTTAAGATGCGCTGCTGATGGCCGAAGAGGTTTTTCAGATTTCCCCGAGAGCTTAAACACGGCGGTGCGACTGGCCATCACAGGTTTGTGACCTCATGTTTAGCATAGCTGAAGAAAAACATTTATTATTTGGCCATAAAGTGAGTCACAGGGTTATGGAGCCAGTCATATAAAGGGACAGAATGATTCAGAAGTTTCTGGCTGCCAAAAAGGCAGAATATGAATGGAAGTCAGCAGAAGCCTAAAGCTAACTGAGCCTCTCTCATTCCTTCCTGGGGGCACACATTTCAAACGCTTGATTACCCACTCAATTAAAACACACCGCTTTCATGCCGATTATGTTTCTTATAACAACTTGGCAACAGAAGCTTGCAGGTAGCCACTGAGTGACTGCGAGCAGGTCAGACACGGGAATGGCCCAGGCTATCGTCTGATAAACGACATAGGTATATCAGTACTCTCTCAAAAATGGAAAAAAAACAACCAACCAAACAAAAAAAACAATGGGACTGGTTAATCACTGGTTTACTCGAAAGCCAATTTTACACTTGTATGTACAGTAACGTGTACAAGATGATGCAACAGTATTAAGAAGAGTTTGGCGCTGTTCAAGGCTGGGTAAAAGAAAACAACATGGACGTGCTTACTTGAAAGTTTGAGGTAATAGATTAAAAAAAAAAAGATTTTTTTTTTAGGGATCTTTGCAACTCACTAGACAAGCAGCAGGACATGCTGGCTGTAACGTTATATCAGTCACTGTACACAAGTCAGGCTTTTAAATGACTGTTTGCTCAAACACACACTTCATGTTTGGGGTTCATGTAATCCCATAATCCCACACCATGCTCCTGTTGGTGAATTATGGACATATGGTGGTTATTCAAAAAATCTAAGGTGCTGCCAGGACTTTGGTTATGTTTTGTGTTTTATGGTCAATCATCAATCAGTCACCAACGTTTTTCTCATCTCTCACACTCGTGTTCATACATCACATGAAAAGAGAACTTTGACAGAAAATTCCTCGCAAGTACATTCCACCCCCACCCCCCCCGTTTCTGAAAAACGGCCACCGATTTATTCACTGCCCTTGTTAGATGTTCATTTCAGCACCATGCATCTCGAGCTCAAGTTCTGACTTCACCTCAGATGAAGGTCTAGTGTTTTTTCCAGAGCAATAAAAATAACGTTACAGTGTATGCACAGTACACGCGACAGAGCGCAGTTCTGCTGTCAAAGCCAGCATGGTGTGAGGGTTACACATGCAGGTCACCTCCAGCCATCTCAGCAAAGCACTGAATCTCCACTGGTACACCTCAGGCATAGCAGGAGTATGGGTTATAAACTCAGGAAGTTAGTGTGTGTGTGTGTGTGTGTGTGTGTGTGTGTGTGTGTATGTATGTGTGTACGTGTGGATCTGGTTTTGGTCTCTTGTGAAGCAGGACAGCAACGACTCCTTTAGCTAAGCTAATGCCGTGCCACAAGCCGGGGGGAAAAAAGGGTAGTCGGAAAAGAGTGGAGAGCTGCAGAGTATTCCCATCGTTCAGAGGTTAGAGACGTGTCTGTTCGTGACACAAGACGGAGCGATAAAGCCAAAAAGAGAGACGGACAATGAGAGAGAGAGAGAGAGAAATAGAAAGAGACTTGCTTTTTACCTTTGATTTGGATGGTTCGTTGACAGCCACGCTGCCTTCCTCCTTCTCTGCTCGTTGTTTCAGCTCAGCGGGAGGCATGCCGTCTCCGGGCCCCATGGGCATGGGTCCTGCACAACACACACCCACGCATACACACAAGCACATCACACTACTGCTGTGCAGCAGCTTTATAACATGATGAAAATAATTCAGGACTGCTGATATTCTGAATTTCTGTCACCAACGTGTGAACCGTTTTTCCACACGAAACCTGAGAATTTAAAAATTCAGTCTGCAAAACGCTAAACCGGAGACTTGCGTGTCTCTTGGTTGTTATAAAAGTTGTGTGTTAAGAGGAACACTGCCTAAATGTGATTCCGTTCCTCTTTTGGGATCACTGACATTTACCTTAAAGAAATCACGCTCTGTGTCTTGAGATTTTCATTCTTCCGTATGATACACAGCACATTGTAGCTCGTACTAAGGGTCAATCTGATCAGAACAGCGCTGTCGCCCTTACCCGAAGGCATGGTGCTGTATGGAGGACCCTGGAAGTTCATCCTGCTCGAGTTTGTGCTCTGCGGCGGGTTGTAGGGGCCTCCGGGACCCATCCCACCCATCGGGGGCCCACCTGGGTACCCGCCCGGCCTGGAGACCCCAACACACAGAGAGCAGACGTTATTACAGAAGGCAAACTGTATCCCGCAAGCCTGTCAATAAGCACTGCTGAGCCGCCGAAAAGCAATAAGGTCTGTAAGGTTATACCAAGGAGCATGAAATTAGGCAGAGTTTGGCACAGAGTGGAGTGCGTTAATGGCCTCAAACCCTTCCATATTCTACAAGAACATCACACAGATGGTTTAACAAAACCTGAGAGGAAAGGGAAATGCTTAAGCTGTCGAGAAATCAGGCGTGAGCATTAGTTTATCCAAAGCCTTTACATGCACCTCAGGGAAACTCTACAGGAGTCTGACAAGAATCAGATTTCTTTAAATCTCGGCATTCAGTTTACACACCGACAAGAAATCCTCCAAAGACAAAGGAACTTCTTGCGACAGTTTTTCTGTGTTTAGTAGTACACTATTCTTTAGGAATCTGCTTTGGAGTCCCCAGTGTCAGGGCTTTGCATGCTCTGTGACAGTAATTGTAACTATTATTGGATAAAAAAAAAAAAATAAAAAAATAAAAATAAAAAAAAAAAAATAAAAAGTATGATGTGTGCATCTTTAATAAATATATAATGTAATCAGTGGCAAAAATCCTGCGGCAGAAGTGGAATGAAACTCTGCAGGACATGCAGTTTGTGGAAAATAATCAATGTCTGGGTGCTAACAGTAACTCTGCTTCATGTCAGGAAACATCACCCCACCCGGTGCTTGACGGTTTTCAAATAACATCCATGCCCCGAAGTGTTTTCGTCCTTAGAGAACATCCTACTTTTCCTGTAAATTTCCATCTTTCAGCTTCATGAAGGTTGTTTTTAAAGATCTGGAAATTTCAAAATGTGCGCTTGGGAAATATGGTTGATGCACACCGATTTGATGAACTGCAGTAACACAAGTGTTACATTCCCGAGTAATTCCATTCATTCATAATTCCAGTTCCGAAAAAGGCATGTCCTCAGAAGAACAATGATTATAAATATATAGGCCTGTTGCATTAACTTCGAATGTCTTTAAGGCCCTGGAACGACTTATGTTAAATGTACTTCGTTTAGAGGTGGAGCCAGTGTTAGATAAATATCAGTTTGCATATACAAAAAAACGAAGTACAAGTGATGCTATATCGACTATAATGCACCTTATACTGAAGCACCTGGAAACCCCAGGTGCATATGCTAGACTGCTCCTTATTGATTTTAGCTCGGCTTTTAATACAAATCCAGCCACACATTCTCCTAAGGAAATTAGATTTTTTGATTGTAAATCCATTTTTAATTAGGTGGTACTACTCTTACTTCACTAAGAGGCCACAGCAGGTCAAGTTTAACTCCTCCCTATCAAATACAGGGATGTGTCAGTTCACCGTTTTTGTTTATCCTGTATACTAATGATTGTGTTAGTTCTGAGCCTAATCAATACGTTGTGAAGTTTTCAGATGATACGGCTATTCTTAGTCTGCTCACTAAGAACTCCAAGTCATCCATTCATAGAGATGCCGTGGACAGGTTTGTGGACTGGTGCGATAACCATAAATTACACATTAACACCTGTAAGACTGTGGAAATGTTCTTTGATCCTAAGTCAATTGGTGATCGTAGCCCTGTGACTATACATGGTGATAACATTAGTCAGCAAACCTCATACAAGTATCTAGGCATTCACATTGACAACGACTTGAGCTGGCAGACACAGGTAGCTACTGTTTGTTCCAGAATTCATCAGCGCCTTCACTTTTTACATAGACTACGATTTTTTGGTGTTAGTAAAAACATAATGTTAATTTTTTACAGGGTAGCAATAGAGTCCATCTTACGGTACGGTATCACCAGCTGGTTTGGAAATCTCAGTGTCAAATTTAAATCACAGATTTTCAACCTGGTTAAAGTAGCGGGTAGGATTATGGGTCACTCCCCCCCTAACCCTCAGGAATTGTTTAATGAGGCTGTCATCACGCAGGTAAAAAACATTCTAAATGACAGATCCCATGTTTTGCACACGGAATGCACACAAATGCCTTCAGGAAGAAGATATAGGGTCTCCTTGTGCAAACACAACAGGTTTAAGCATTCCTTTGTCCCATTGTCAGTCAAGCTCATTAATGAGCAATGTAGGGGGTAATGTTTGTTTTAAAAAATGCACTAGTATTTTATTGGGTACTCTATTTTAAATGTGTACTAGAATTATACCTTATTTTAGTCACATTTTTAAGCATTTTAAATATGTTGCTTTTAGTAGTGTACTTTTAAGTATTAAGTAGGGCAGATTGCCTTTTTTCATTGATGTTTATATTGTCTTACATAGTGTTGTCTTTGTATGTTTTCTGGCTGTCTGTGCAGCAGTACCCTGTTTCTAAATCAAATTTCTCCCAAGGGAGACGAATAAATGAACTTGAACTTGAGTTTGAGTCGATTTGTTTGTTTGCAGTAGGTCACCTTGTTTCAGATCACTAGCAACCCCAGTAACAGGTTGGCTCACGGTGGCACTTGGCAAAAGGACACGCCGCCCTTACCACAACCCTGCCTCTAATTCTATGCGGTTTTATTCCAGGAATGAAATCAGATTACTAAAAACAACACGGGACAACATAAGTGTGTTATTTAGCCTTCCGTTTTAGTTCCTGTTACTACAAAGAATATCTGTTGTTCATCAAACGGGAACTGGACTTTGCATGTGGTTAGAGCTGATGCTCAAACATGGCTGCTAATCTCCCTGCTACAGCTTAACACCATGTACACATTAACCAGGAGAGAGGAGCGCAGATCAGGCACGAGGTTTTTTTCCCAGAAAACCAGAAGGTTAGATGTGCTAACCAAGCCAGGTCTTTTGCGTGTAATACTTTGGTGCGCAAGCGTTAAAAATTAAATGTTAGACGCAGCAGCGGGCTCACTGAAGCACAGGAAGCAAGCTTTAAGGTGCTCTGGCTGCACCTACCCATAGTGCTCGGGCTGAGGCTGGCCTGGGCCGCTGGTGTAGATGCTGGTGTGAGGCTGAGGGAAATGTGGGGGAGTAAAGGGGCTCGGCCGTACCCCCGGGTACACCGGGGACCTGGTATATGAAGGCCTGGAGCAGAGGGCAAGGGCACAACAGCCTCAGTGGTCAGGTCCTCGGTTGAATTCGACTCGTAATAACGTACATGTGACACAATGCAGAGTGCCCGCAGGTTTAATGATCATCATTACTACATGCAGCATTTGGAAAAACACAGGTCAGTACTAGGCATGTGCCCATAATCAATGTCATTACTGGGATTTTTAAACACCCTCGCTACTCCGAGACCAATTCAGGAGAAGTGTGTACACTTCTCGGATGAAGTGTGACTCATTCAGACCGCAGTATAAAGCCCATCAAAGTTTCTTACCACCGAGGTGATAAGATACATGAGGTTTTAATGCGAGCCTGTACAGATTGACTCACACGTCTGTGGATTTTCAAGTGGAGTCAAATGCTGGCAAAAGAACCTGCACGAGAGCCGGGCTAATAATTCTGTTTCCTGGGCAGGAGCTTGGTGAAAGCACGCTGAAACATTGACTATCGGCACACTCCTAGTCAGCAGTCCGTGTGTGTTTTTTAGATGCTGAGCTACATCAGGATGTGATCAACATCTTTCAAAAACTTTTTTATTTCTTTTTAAACACTTGAGACTCAAGTTGAACGTTCTGTTAACAGACAGCATGTTTACCTGGCCGGCCCAGGTGCGTGGGGGTTCTGTGGTGAGGGAGTGGCGCCGCTCTCGTGGGGTTTCCGGCCACCTGTGGGTGGAGGGGGGCCCATGCCAGGCCCTGCAGACTGAGGCATGCTGGGAGACGTGGGCGCCACGCTGCTGGAGCCGGCCGGGTATGGACGACCTCCCCCAGGCTGAGCGGGACCCCTGGCAGCAGGCATCGAGCCGCAGGGCTGTCCAGGGCCTTGGCCATGCATGGGGCTGCTGGCATTCATGCCCAGGCTCATACCAGGCCCAGGGCCGCTGTAGCTGGGGCCCGGAGCTCCACCGTAGCTGGGTGGACGAGGGTAGTTACCTAAAGATTGTTACACAGGGGGGGGGGAATAAATAAATAAAAATTTAAAAAAAAAATACATGCAATGTGTTTCTTTGTGAAAATGAAAAAAAAGAAGAAGAAGAAGAAAAAAAAAAAAGGAGAGCAATGCGTGCCCTTTACGTCAAACAAGACATGCCAAATTTCCATCAGAATTTTAAACATCTATAACATTCAGAATTTAAATGCATTTCCATTTGGACTAAATGTCTATATAATACAGAGCTACAAAATAAATGAGGCTTCAATAACACCTGTTCTCATGGACAGTGGGACCACGACTCACGCACTTAATTCGTTCTGAGACTCGAGTTTTTCCCATTGAAATGAATGTAAATACAGTTAATGTGTTTCAGCCCTCAAAACATGTTTGTTTTTCTTTTAAGTGTATTACAGGTTTGCATGGCAATAAAACAGAATAAAATTAAAATATTAATTATAGAAAACTAAAACTAAATTAAATAAACAAATGATTTTAAAATGCACGCTACCTTTGCGGTGGATACGGAGGGATATGGTGGCGGTTCTCATGTTTTTGTGATTCTTTCTTTCTTTATTTCAACTGTTATACGCCTACCATTTCCACTTTCTTGGCACCCATAATGAAGCTTATAGAGCAAAAATGCGCAGAAACACAACGGAAAATGAATCGAACACGTTCACATCACAAGCACTTGACCGGAACTTAATGTTTGTGCCGTGAAGCGTGGGTTGGCTTCCTGTACATCGGTCGAGGCTTGCTTTGTCAGTTTATACAAAATCTGTTCGGAAATGTAGTTCCTACATCGATTTGTTCGCCATCCGGTGTGTTCGCGACCCGAGGGTCCACTGTGTACAACTCTTTAACAAAGGACCTTGTCACAAAGTTTCTACAGAAATTCGGATATAATATTTACATAACTATAAATGTAGAAATGTCTAGCTTGGTTGATTGCACAGATAGACATTTGATTGTTTTAAAAATAAATAAAAAGTATGACCTAAATGGACATGCAGATATTGGGAGGCTTTTATGCATTCTCACTTCAACAGATTTCTACTAAGAGGCGACTGAGAGACTCTCCGATTTTTGCTTTTGATAAAAATAGCATCGGCCGCTGAAATTCATTCCGACTGCTCAACATTAATTACATATTAAATATATTTCCAGCACAAAAGTGAAAAACCACGGAAAAGGAAAAGAAAAAATAAAAGTGGCGACGTGTTGTCTAAACTAAGTGGCTGTTATCTGCTGGGTTTAAGTCTCTCAGGCTACTTGGAAAGCACATCAGGGTGGGTCCCCCCCCCCCCAAAGTTCCATTCTTTCTCCCTTCGTTCTCATTCTCAGACACAGAGTCTCGTCAAACTCTGCAGGAGACGAGGTGGAGGCGGCAGTGCAGGGCTACTTTGTCAGCAAGTTTGCGCGGTGCTGAACGGACATTCCGCAAGACGACTGAGGGACCGGCGCATCACCAGAGAGACGATTCTTAATGAGGTGTGCCTGCTGCTGACGAGCTACAGGGGAGACATGAGCGCAGGCTGCTGATTGCTCGGAGAACCGAGCGTGGCTGTAAGTGGACTGAATCCTGTAGTAATGGTGAAATCATGTGCATGTTATTATAGATGAAAATTTGCCAAGCGGCATTTCAGGCTTTATTAGAGCAGGAATTATTTTTTTTTTTTTTTGCGCTCAGGCAGCAGCTGTTAAAATACAGACGGAGATCATGGATTCGGCGAGCTGCCTGTTTCGGGAGTCCCACAGGAAATCAGAGGCTTTGGCATCTCTTCCTCTTCCCCGAAACAGTAAGCTGAAGAAAAATGCGTTTTGATGTCATGCAGGAGTTCTAAAAATATATGAAGCGGGTCAAGAAGCTGCTATTTTGTTTCCCGGCGCTGTAAATATTCTGCGTCCTAAACACTAACAAGCTTGTCAGTGTCTGCTGTTTTATCCTTCCAGAGCATGACGGGCCCTCGAGCACTGCCAATTACAGGAGAAGCTCTGGCACATTCAGCTGCACGGCACTGCCTATCTGAGTCACCATAATCCCACAATGCCCAGGGGACACGAGAGATCGGGACAGCTGCCTCGTCTCCGACACCCGGAGCTCTGCACCTTAGAGTTTTACACCCACGGCACCTGTGACAAAAAGTCTCGCTGAGAAACAGATCTGGAGTCGGCGTTTCCATCAATCTGTCTCCACTGAGGGAAAACAAAAGCAAGCACTGATGCCGATCACAATAAGACTGGCAGCCTGCGTTTCTTTGCATTCTGAAAGGAAATGCAGGATTTATTTATTTATTTATTTATTAGAGAGATCGAGTCTTTGCCATTCAGAATGCACAATCTCAGTCTTTATTTTCTCCCAAACGTCAAAGAAATGTCATTATCTTCCCAGGATGACACTTGACACACAGAATATGCTTTAACGTTGCCTTAAATGTCCTGAATAATTGCCGAGCAGGTGGCTCTTAGTCGTGTTTTGTGACTCTCTAGCCAAAGCTAGAAGATTAGGACCCCGTTCGAGTTACACGCTGTGTCCTAATTTGCGAACTACCACATAGTACACCATGCATACTAGATCCGTTCTTGTCTGCTGTCTGAATTTCAACAGGGCAGTGGCGTTTCAAATCAAGCACGGCTAATTGTGCGCTTAACCGGAAACGCCGATCGCAACATTCAACCGGGATTGTCGCACCACCTGTCAAAAAAGAAAGTAAAAATCTCCCGCCTTTTTGTGTTCACCTCTTTATAAACAAACACAGTTTAACTGTCCTCGCTTCTGTGCGCACATATTTCACGTGCCTTGAAAATTACTCTCCCATCGGTGTTGACACGCCCTCCTCCAATCGGCTGAAAACAAGTTGGCGGTCCCTCCCCTTCCGATACGCAGCCAAGATGGCGACCACCGAGGGTGAGAAGTGTGCAGCGTTGACCGTTTTGAGTACACTGTCCGGGTACTCGTAGTGTACTGCATGGTGCCCTACTTCTCAGTGTGAACACACTTGTGCACTCAAAACAGCAAATATGCGAATTGAGACCCAGCACCAGTAGTGCCCAGGTTGGCCATCTAGCTCCTTTAGGTAAACTGTATCGATTGCAGTGACGAGCTTTTGATGTCATGCTAGCTTATTTAATCGCTCGTCAGGGTAACGTTAGCCTGTCTGTATACGGTATCCTGTACATTATTTCATGGGACTGTTACACAGATAACTGTTCATATTTAGCTCGTTTTACCTAGCTGTTTCCACAATTCCCCCCCCCAATTAAAATTTTTTCTCAATCTAGCATGGCCTAAAATGGCCACATGACGCATCGGGAGATAACTTTTTCGAACAAATTGCTTTGCATCAAGAACTGAATTAAACTGAATGAACTCATTTCGGAACCCTTTTGCCCCTTTGTGGCTTGTGAGCCAGCTGACAAACGACTTATTTTTTTAAAAAGGTGGACGCAAGTGTTCCTCCAAAGAGCGAATACATTTTGGCATAATACTCTGATATCCCTATGTAATCTAAAAGGTTACACTATTATTATTCTATTTTATACTGACACATGCCATCACGTTCAGTGTGTATTCACGATGATTCATACGAGCCTGTTTTGGATGAAGCAAATGTTCCAGTGGACAGATTTTTATTTATTTATTTATTTATTTTTACGGATAAGTAAACATCCAGTCGTATCCGTTTGGCTTCTCAACGCTCTGCTAGCTCTGCACATCCATCAGGTAGCCGGGTTTCTGTTGTCTTGCGCCAGCTGCCAGTTAAACAAGTGAAACCGCAGAACAACGGGGAGCATCAATCAGAAACGGACGGGAGCTCAGTGACATTATGAGAGCGCAAACCAGGGCTATTTATTACCACATGCGTGATAGATTACTCCCCCGTCCTGTTCAGAGGGACAAATGCAGCCACACATAGGAGTTTTTGTCTGTGGACTCATTTTTAAAGGTCATCTGGAAAAAATTGTAACAAAACACAAGAATCAAACCTGAAGCAACGAGAGCGGAATGGCGTACGCGTGTACGATGGAGTGTTACCTGAAGGGCCATACTGCCCGCCCTGGGGCCCGTACCCGGGACCGCCCTGCTGGTAAGAGCCCATGCTGTGGTGCATGGGGCCTCCTGGGGACGGGTGAGGGGACATGGGGGGTCCAGGCTGCTGGGGGCCAAATTGAGGGCCGGTGCGCTGCAGGTTAGAGGCAAATCCTAGGTGCACAAAAGCAAACAATTTTTTTTAATCTACATTATATAGAAATCATATTTCTTAACATTAAACCATCTTTCAGGTGCACCCACATACCACGCTGATGATTTATTATTAAAAAAAAAAATTTAAAAACATTTTTAGGACAAGGCACGGTTCGGAGTTGTGGCTTATCTGTGCCAAGGCTTAGATGGAGTACCAAGAGTTATTGCACCAAAAGTTAAGTTCCTCTTATAAATTTTTTCTCTTAAATGTTATGACCGTTATAAACAGTAGTTTCCTCCAACTCTCGTAAAGCTGAGAAAGAAAAACCTCCGCTGATCATGTTACGGAGAAACCAGAACATGCAGACTCCTCTGTCCTGAAGACTTTCCCATGATGGAAAACTTAACGACCGCTACAAAACACTGACACCCGAGACTCTTTTCATAAATGTTACATAAATGACTTCACAAAAAGCTTAACCATATCCACTATCATGTGGCTTTCTCTTATCAGTTTATAATTAACCTCAGATTATGTTGAGCGTCTGTCCTGTGAGGGAGCCGTCGCTACAGAGACGATAACGTGTTAAAACGAGTGCATTATTGTGAGGGAGAATCAAAAAGTAAAGGATACATTGAACGGCTTTAATGGAAGTAACTGTGAGAACCCGAACGCATGACTTTTCCACATAGTCCCTATGCAAGACGCCACATTTGTTGTATTGTTCATCCAGTTTCTGTTTTCCCGCAGATATGTTGTTTTTTGGCTGCTCCCAAAGCCAGGTGAGCACCGCTTCCTTTACTTCATCATCAGAGGTGAATCTGTGACCGCGCAGCGCCTTCTTCAGTGGACTGAAGATGTGATAACCGCTCAGCACCAGAGCCGGTCTTGTAAGTAGGACATGGAAGATATTTGAACCTGATCCGTTGCACGGTTTCTACTGTCGCTGCTGCTGCATGAGGACGTGCATTGTCATGGTGAAGCAAGACTGTTTTGGACAGCGTTCCTCTTCTTTTGGGGTGAATTGCAGATTTAAGTTCATTTCGCAGCAATGCACAGGAATTTGCACTGTTCACCGTTTGCCCATGCGCTCAGAAATGCGCCAGAATAGGAACCTTCATGTCCTAAAAGAACGTTAACATGACCTTCCTGGTGGAGAGCTGACCCCCCAAATGTAAAGTACATTTGTCCAGCAATGTGCCAACCAAAACGAGCATGAGGGAATTTATTTACACTGAGGCACGACCGCAAGCCATAGAAAAGTGCGGCCCTGAGTCAGAGCGGTGGAAAATCTCGGAAGCAGTGCGGACTGTCCCCAACAGCAGCCGCCGGATGAAGCCATCACAGGTGTTAATGTGCCACACAAATGAGACCATTTATCAAGTGGCAGTGGAAAATAGCGTGGAGAGTGCACGTCTACAACACATATAGCTGACACAGGTGACAAATATACACAAGTGACCATTAGGAGGCCTGTTACTGCTGCTCTATGGGTAATAGAAGTGTGTGTGTGTGTGTGTGTGTGTGTGTGTGTGTGTGTGTGTGTGTG
>JAQLOM010000020.1:11925864-11937581 GCA_030068315.1 Chrysichthys thysi
CAGTCCTCACTCATGGTGACCAGTGGTGATCAGTCCTCACTCATGGTGACCAGTGGTGATCAGTCCTCACTCATGGTGAACAGTGGTGATCAGTCCTCACTCATGGTGACCAGTGGAGATCAGTCCTCACTCATGGTGACCAGTGGTGATCAGTCCTCACTCATGGTGACCAGTGGTGATCAGTCCTCACTCATGGTGACCAGTGGAGATCAGTCCTCACTCATGGTGAACAGTGGAGATCAGTCCATGGCTGCAGGGGCACAATGGTGGTCCATAATTGGTTTGCTGGAGGCATCAGCCTCACACAAGCTCATCTGCATCAACCTTTCAATGCTGACGGTGGATCGACCTTCCACTCATATAACCAGCAGCAGTGAAGCTGCTTATATCCGCTTAGGTCACTAGATTTGTTGTGACTGACCTCTTATTGTAAATAAATTTGCTAATTGTTGTCTAAAATGTCACCAAGGCTAGCAACAAAGCCATGTCATGCTCCACTGCGAAGTTATTTAGAAAAAAGAAAAAAGAAGGAGAAAGAGGGGTAAAACCAGGGCTTCACAGACTCAGACCCAGAAGAGCTCTGTGAATCGAACCCTTCATGAGAAATAGGATTCAAGTGGCGTGCCTACAGGGATCCGCCTAGTGTGAGAGGAGCCTGAGAGATCAGACCTCTCGGGTCACTCCGGCAGCTGCTCGGTGCTTTGGGTTTATGAGCGCAGATCTGTACGAGGTGTTTGAGTGATCTCATCAGATTATCATCCTGCACATGTTTAATTTAACCTCCTTCTACAAGAACGCTTTGATCAAAGAAACGCACACCAAGAGCATTTAAAATTCTCTTTAACACAGGATGATGTGGAAGAGAGAGAGAGCATCAATCTCTCTCTCACTCACTCACACACACACTCCTGTAGTGAAGCTGTAGGCGCCAGGTAAAGAGCACAAAACATCAATTCTCCAGGAGCTAAAAATACTCCGGGCAGGAGGACCACCATCAAAACAATGTGTGTTCAGCGTGAGATATGACAGCTGAGAGGGAGATAAATGAAACGTACGTGTGTGTGTGTTCTCTACAGAGAACAAGCTGTCATGCTGCTGCAACACACATTTATTCATCCACTTAATAACAGGCAGCAGACTCCATGAATTTTTCTGTATTTTTTTAAGCCAGTTCATGTCTTGCTCTCGACTCTCCACTAATTAGACATTAAATCCAACGCTCGTTTTACAGTTTCTCATTTCTTCATACTATTCATGGCTAGCGTGGTTTCTAGAGTTACCTTTAATGCTAATGTGGTATTTAATTGTGTTTTTCCACTGCACAATCCAAAATATTGAAGAGCTAACCCAAAAGGGCACCAGTGGAGCACGGGGTTTGGGTTGGTTTCCTACAAACACGAGTGGCATCACCACTGCGTAGCCAAATCCAGCAGGGAAGACGTGTTTGGCTTGACTCCATCACTTGGTTCTGCTGCTTATATGAACGGAGATAAATTTTCTCCATTTTCTCCAATTTTCTATGATGTGCTTTTAAACACCATCTCTTTGTCACGATCAAGTAGCCAATCAGTATCTGAGCATTCAATTTCTGAGGGTTCAAAGGAAAAGAAGTCTCAATTTGGCCTCACATCAATCTTTATATCTAACGTGACTTTCATCTATATCTGATGGTTTGTTTTGGAATGAAAATCTGAGCTCAAGTTTAAAATTCTTTCCTCTACATATTGGTCCGATTTCACTTCGATTAACGGTTTCCTACATTTCCCACATCATCATCAGATGATCTGCTGATCACAGAGCAGTGGTTTTGTTATCTTCACATGAAGAGAGTGATGCAGCAGTGCTTTAGGTGCAATCACAGTATTTGATCTGTACCAAGCCCCAGAGTGTTTGACGTCCAACGTGTGGCTCATTTGACTAGCGTCATCGCTGTGTCGTGTACTGTACTCGGGTGTGGTTCACTTGGGCCAAGTGGAGGATGTGCTCCCGGGAGCAGATCACTTGGGCTTGAACACTGTGTGAGCGCCGACTGCGCCCATGCACAGAACTCGAACTCTACGAAGTACACTTTCCAATCCATTGGACAACATCAGGGGTCTGACTCTCACCTTATTGATGAACGCTATTATAGTCGCCGAGTAAAGCTGCAAATTCCTCCTGCGACGTCAGCTGCTCCCGTACATCTTCTTATGCGTTCGGCACGATCTAGTGAAATTCACTGCATTACATAATCGCTTAAATCTGTACGGCGTGTGGGAGCGCCGTGTGTCACTGCGCCCAAAATAATTCACGATGTTAAAACCGTTTCCATCATGCTAATGAGAGTTCATTTCTGCAACACAAAAAGTTGCACCATGATGACGTAAACACCCCTGAGAGCAGAACGTTAAGCGCAGTATGATCCAAACCAGTGGGGGCGTGAGGATTTGGGGATGGGGGGGGGGGGGGTTGTTCCACGCTCTCACAGGCATGGTATGAGGCAATTGAGCTAAGTGTGAGCACACCCTTGGTCTTTTATCCTGTTCAGCTCTTTCATCAGTATCCAAAGGTTCAACTTTAACACCAATACCACCAAAGCCATCTCACTTGAGCCATGTCCTAGATCGCCAATACGCTGAGCCGAGTCTCTGCTGCATCTGTGTTGCATATTGGAACTCCGAGTCCAGCGTGTGCACCATCTCGACTACTTCTCTGTCCTGCTCATTCCCATTTGGCGTTTAGATGCCCAGAAACGCAAGACAACAATGTTATTTTTAATGGGCATTTGAATAGCGTATCATCAAGCACTCTTCTGTCAGGCTCTCATCTCTCAGCCGCAGGCCTAATGATGATTGTGAAAGTGATGGATGACCAGTCCACACGAGTGGAGTCTTACGCTCGGAGGGACACACTGAGCAGCCCAGACGCCACCGCAATGAAAATGCAGTTAGCGCAGAGTGTGTAAATCTCAAAAGGGTGACATCGCCAGAGAGCCACACTGAACCTGCAAGCCTAAAATATGTGTTTCACAGTGGAAAGTCAACAACTGGGGCTCGTACTGGGGTGTGTTCTCACCAAGTACATCCCTGATCCATCGAAGACGCATTGTTCATATGCAGCTGGCCGTGTCCCGCAGGAACGACACCGTGTGTGGGGCAATTTATCAATTTAGCTAAATACAGGGGCTGAGTACAGCATTCAGTAAAGCTGTTTTTCTAAAGTTGGCCAAAACAGAAGAAACAACGGGAGGCAGGGTGTAGCGCTGCTCAGCTTAAAATAGTTAGCGGTTTCATTTCCTTTTAGTCAGCGATGCAGTGTTTGCTACCACGTTTGATAGTTTTTATGATATGCTAACACAAGTAGCAACGTATCAAGGTCACAGTAGCAGCAGATTACAGAGACAAAAAAAGGGTTTTCAGTGCAAAAGCGTCCCTGCGACGAGGAATAGAGGATGTAGTGTGATTTAGAGGGATGGGGCGTTGTGAAATCTGACCTACCTTTGTAAATTGTAAATTAAATAAAAAAATTGTAATGTGTATCATTTTTAGAAAGCATCCATCACTTCATCCATCATGACTAAGTACGAAAATGATCACACTGGAACATCCCTGTCTTCCTGAAAATGACAACATACACCTAAACACCTGCAGTAACAGACACCTAAACACCTGCAGTAACAGACACTAAAATATGATGAATCAAAAAAGCATTTTGTTGCACTGTTCAACGAGCTGCTGGAGCCCCTCAGAGAAGTTGTTTCTATGCTTCTGCCAAAGCCAGGTGAGCACAGCTTCCTTTACTTTGACCGAAGATGTGATGATGGCTCGGCACGAGATCCGGGCTGTGAGGACGACGTGGAAGATGTTGCACTGTCCCTACTGTCGCTGTTGCTCTTTCAAGATATGCAAAGTCATGGTGTACGAAGAATGTTTTGGACAGCATTCCTCTTCTTTTGCTGCGAATTGCAGATTTAAGTTTGTTTCGCAGCAATGCGAAGTAATTTGCACTGTTCCCCGTTTGCCCATGCGCTTGGAAACGTGCCAGAATAGGATCCTTTATGTCACAAAAGAACATTAACATGATTCTCTTGCAGGAGGGCTGACTTTGAATTTCTTCCTCACTGGATAAGATGGATGTCTCCACTCCACGCTTTACTTTTTGCTCTCAGACTTATTGTGTAAATAAAAATTGCCTTACTTCTTGATTCTCCCTGCATTATCTACCTTGAACACCAACAATCAGCAAGTTCTGTTTTCCAGGCGTCCTCTCACGTGGATAAAAGTCCGGATAGCAGCATAAGTGCACTTTGGTACAATAAGGTCACTTTCATTCTTTCTGGAGTCAGATTTTATGAAGTCTTACTCTGCGCAGTAAACCAGAACAAACCCTTACATGGTAACACTTTACTGAAGCTTGTAAATATTTTATAAGCCGTTCAAGGTTTTACACGAGGGACATGGGCACAGAGGAAGAACGATGTCTGCACCGATCTGTGAAGTGCTGCTTTAACGGCAGTATCGACACGTAAAATAAAAATCCCACCTACATTAATGGAGTACTCAGAAGGACATTTTTAAACTCCTGCCGTTCATTTTGATGACAGCAGCGCACTGACAGCCAAACCACACCCCAGGTTGGTGATGCGTGAAAACTGAAGAACGACGTCCGTTAGATACATTATCGCGTTCTGCATCGACCAATCAGTGACTAGATTTTCAGTGGACCAAATGTCCACTTGCTCAAACATTTCGATACAAGTCAAGAGCTTCAGTTAATATTTACCTCAAACCACAGAAGGGGGGGATACAATTTCAGTGACTTCGACTGTGGCATGGTTGTTGGTGCCAGATGGGTTTAAACTTAGGTTAAATTTAGGCTATTTTAATTTTATTCAGTTTTATTGCCACACAAACCCATAATACACTTTTAAAAACATGTTTTGAGGGCTGAAACACATTCATCATATTTTCATTCATTTCAATGGAAAAATTGATTTGGGTCACGAACAAATCGGTTCGCAAATGGAGTCCCGGAACGAACCGCGCTCGCGAGCCAAGGGTCCACTGTATCTTAAACACCCACTCTTTACAAAGGTGGTGAAGCAGAAAAGCATTTCACCATGTCGCACATTGAGGCAGATGGCCTACCACAGCGTCGCGTTCCACTTCTGTAAGCTAAGAACAGGAACCTGGTGCTGCTTTCCATTTGCCTCGGGAGTCGGATTTTGGAGCTGTGGATGACGTCACCCTCGACATAACCGCGTTCCATTCGTACAAGTCAGAAATCCGACTTCGCCGTTGTGCTTGCTCTTTTGTCGTTCGCGGGGTTTTAATCAATCTAATCGAAATATGTCCCTAATAAGCTGATCTCACCCTTTTACCGAGAACGTTCAAGTTTTTAACTGGAATTTCAACTTCCTTTTATGACTTTCCTTTAAATGTCTCGGGGTGGCGGAAGCCTGGTTCCCTCATTACCAGGTAAGCATTAATTAGCAACACTACCTAATGACAACACCTTATGAGGTATTTAGCACATAGGAGCACTTGTATCAATATGAGCACAGGCAAAACCTGGACATGTGCTGTGTGTACAAAAATGAGCAGAAGTTTAATAAGCAGTATAAAACTACAGCTTTCTCTCGGGGTTCGGGCAGGGTGCCGCCATTTTGGATTTTTAACTCGGGGGATGGTGAGGATCTCCCAACTTTGTGAGACAGAAATCCGACTGCGGGCAGCATTCCAGTTGATGTTTCTGACTCGGAATTCAGATACCCTGACTTCGGAGTACAAAAGGAATGCAACATGGGGATACGGTGATTCACTGAAACTGGACAGCTGGAGATCAGAAAAAACGACGGAGCCGAAAAACTGGATTAATCCACTTGTAATCATCTTGTTTACTAAATCTCACATGCATCAGTAAGGCTGGAAGACCCTGCTGGGGAACGAAAACCTCAAGTCACACAAGCCACACCTCCAACACTGGGACTATTTGCTATTCATATAGGAAAAAAAAAACCCTCAGCTCCCTGATTAAAAATTCCATTAGAAGAATAATTTGATGAGACATCAAGAGGAGCCCCATGCACATCCATAAGTGTCGCCATGGCAACACTACCCGCAGCATCCCGACTTCAAAGCCTCGGCTCGGACTTCAGAGGGAAGGCTGTGCGTTTGGACGTGCTTAAATAAACGCCACAATAACAACTGGCTTTCTTCTTACCAGCGGAATAATAAGACGGCGCGAGCAGGAGAGATCGTTCGAGTTCGGGCGATCACAGTGATGCATTTGATTAATAAATATTCGGCCTGCAGGCAAATTCGTGCTCTGATGAGTGATGAAAGAAGCCGTATGTAAACACTCGCTGTCAGTTATGCTTCAGGTCTGACCTGTAGTAACTTTACTGCTCGTATTATGAGTCACAGGTTTCTGAATGCCTGCCCCACACACACACACACACACACACACTTACACACGCACACACGCACACACGCACACACGCACACACACACACACACACACACGCACACACTTACACATGCACATACACACACTTACACACACACACTTTCCATCTCACTCCACCTCCTTCTTGGCAGGGTTCAGTGGGCCAATAGGCCAGAGTGACACATGGAGGTCTAAAAATAGCTCAGTGGAGAGAAGCCGCTCTGTTACACCAGAAGTGCCTCTGCTTCTCTTCTCGGTGAGTTTCAAAACGCCCAGTGCTCTTTTTCAAAACCAGCGCTTTTTCCCCCTACAGTGAGTAAATTGCTTCATGTTGCTGTTTCACAAAAAGTCCCATTACACAGAAAAAGAGACAGAAGCAGACACACCCCTGCCCGACGCTCCATCCACCATGCTGAAACCCGACAGGAGAGTGCTACTACATCTCGCACCACGATGCTCCTTTCTGGTCAGAAGGTGTTGATTAATCGTCTGGAACAGTAGCTCTGACAGTAGCGATGGTTTTAATATGGAATCACAGGTTTGTAATAATGCTTTCCCATCTAGTGAGGTATCGCCTCTACAGCAATGGCTCATACACAGTCGACAACCGCCTTCTGGAATGAACAATCTACATCACCTAAGCCTAATCATCAGCAAACAAACAAAAAAATACAAAGTACTAGTATTTAAACCGTTTCAACATATACATCTGAAATGGTGAACCTTCTGTAAGATGATAATATTCAGTTAATGTTTATGGAAGGAGTTTCCAGTGTCAGCGGTTTTGTGACGGCAAGTTTCCCGCCACAGGAAAGTCTTCATGAGAGAACGTTGTGCGGAAACAAGCTGCTTATTAACCTCAAGAGAAAGAGAGAGAACAAGTACTTACAGCTGCTGCAAAGCAACTAATACCAGGATCGAACAGCTCACAGATTTTCCACAACCTTAAATCTAATAAACAGTTAAAGTGTCATTTACTAATAAGTTAAAATTGAAAAAACATTATGCTGATACTGGAAACACTGAAGTGGTAATTACACTTCCGAGGCCACACCTCCTCAACCGAGATTGACAGGTATAGAGGCCACACCTCCTTCATTGGGAGTGACAAGCCACTCCTTCACTGGGACTGATGTGTACAGAGGCCACACCTCCTTCACTGGGACTGATGTGTACAGAGGCCACACCTCCTTCACTGGGACTGATGTCTACAGAGGCCACACCTCCTTCACTGGGACTGATGTCTACAGAGGCCACACCTCCTTCACTGGGACTGATGTGTACAGAGGCCACACCTCCTTCACTGGGACTGATGGGTACAGAGGCCACACCTCCTTCACTGGGACTGATGCAGGGGTGTCAAGGTGGTCCATAAAAGGCCACTGTGGGTGCAGGTTTTCATTCCAACCAAGCACAACTCACACCCGAGTTAACTGAAAGCCAATCTCAACTGATTAAACAGTTGTAATCAGGTGTGGCTCCTGCTTGATTGGAATGAAAACCTGCACCCACAGCTGCCCTTTTATGGACCACCTTGATACACGTGGACTGATGGGTACAGAGGCCACACCTCCTTCAGTGACAGATTCAGAAGCCACATAAAAGTGATGAACCTCACCATGTCCGCCGTACGTAGGGCTTTATAAAGCCAGTGAGACAAAACTTACTAAAAATGTACGTCTGTATTAATTCAAGCAAATATAAAACCCAAGCATGCCTTGACGCATCTTATTGGCCGAGAGGGTGTAAGCTCGCCGAGAGACAGGCTGGGCGCCCAACGGCACGCTGACAGCTCAGCAGTGTGAGCGGAGAGCCAGCGGAGGAAGTGCTGCAGTCAGAGAGGAATGCATAAACACACAGCCCTTCTCTTCTCCTTCATACTGACGCCACACCACAGCACACTTCTCCAGCACATTTCTCATCCAAACGAGCAGTGTTTCCAAGTGGCCGTCCTCCCAGCACATCTCTGTGTAATTACCCAGAGATACCGTGTGCTTCTCAATAACTGGACGCATAACGATGAAATCCAGAAAGCCAAGAAGGGAAGAAACTCTGCACAATGAAGCAAAGCAGGAGGAAACGTCGAGCGGAAGCGGGACTCGGCAGGGGGAGCCCATCCTCTTCTGGCCAGCACTGTGACTCGTGAGGTACTTTCGGATGGTGCTACGTGATCAGTCAATTGCAGGCTTTCTACAGTTCAGAGTGTTTAAAAAGGGGGGCTAAACTGGAGGTTTAAACTGGAGTGCTTGAGCTCAAACATGAAACGGCACGCTGTTCATTTGCTTCCAGGCAAAATGAGAAGAGGAACACAGTACAAAGTGAAGCACCATATTTCCATAGTGGTAGTACCATGACGAAGAAGAAGTACCACCATTTTGGGCACACTTGTATAGAACTGAACAGAAGAGACTAAAAATCAATCCAGACCGACAATCCAAAACCAACTCTCTCACCTTGATGACGTCTACGCTCATGTTCATACCCTTGATTTTCTACAATCCTCCATTAAAATGCGAGACTTGCCCAAGTCTGTATTTTCTGGCACTGAATTTGCCCGAGGATAAATTCGTTTTCAAATAAAATGATCTGAAAATAGACGGTTTTCATGAGTAGTGGTTTTCCCTGAACAAAGACAAGGCTCCATGCATTTTTCCCCAAAAGGTCTTTAAGCCTTTCTTCTTTCTTTTCAATGCTGACTAACTAACTTACTCAACTAACGAGGTAACAATTTTACAAAGCCTGACTCAAGGACACTTTTCAGAACATGTTTCAGTCTTTTGATGTTTTCTAAAAAATTAAATAAGAAAATAAGAAAAGAAAAGAAAATAATAAGAAAAGAAAAGAAAATAATAAGAAAAAGAAAAGGAAAGGAAAGGAAAAGAAAGGAGGGGGCAGCCTGTGAAAATAAAAACCTCTCTCAGAGAAGGCGTGTCCGAATTTTTCACAGAAAAAAACCCCACAAAGTTCAGTCCAGATCCAAAGACCTGGGTGTTGAGTGGCTCTGCGAGGACTCACCGGAAGGCTGGATGGCCGCTCTTGCTGGTCGAGGCCCATGTCATCGTGGTTGGGTTTCCCAGGAGGCATAGCGGGCTGGGCTCTGCTGCCGTACGCCTCCTGAGGAGCATCCTGTACAAAGATAGAAGGGTTTCCCGTAAATAAAAAAACCTTGTCATGTATGAAAAATGTGCATAGTATATGTGGACTAAAAGTGTTCAAGTTTAACCCCAACATCTCTGCAAATGACAAAAGGAGAATCTACGGCAGCATCGTTATCTAAACTGATGCACTCCAGTTCCTCAGGCACAGACAGACATGTTGGCCACGTGCTTCATACACTGATGCACATAAACCCCACTGTTGTGTAATATCCATTCAAAAGCACAGAAAAGGTAGAGGAGGAGAGGGACTGTGTGTGGTGGAGTGGGGAAAAAAAGAAACTCTACGCCCGCCAGAGTCTGACATTTACTTAGAAAGGTATACACACGTCAGTGTGTGTAGAAGAGTACCATGATAACTGGGTCACAGCAAGATCACAGCCACAGGCTGCTGTTTACACTGCGGTCATGACATTACGGCTCAGCGGGAATAACCTCAGCCACTCTGGCTTTATTAAAAATCCATATTTTTGCTCTTTCTATGTTGATGAGCGTCCCGGACGCCGTGTTGCCATGATTGAGAGTGTACGCCATCCCTCCCACCCAAGAGCCCGTTATTCTCCTGTATTCTAAAAGAAAGCTCTCTCAGCCATCATGATAATTCATCATATCATCATCAACGTATCAGTCCCAGCACTCGCTTCCACTACCTACCAAATTCGATTATATTTTTTTGGCCAAACTGTTTCCCATGGTCAGGGCGGGTGGCGGCAGCAGCAAAAAAAAAAAAAAAAAAAAAAAAAAAAAGAAAAAAAAAGTGAAATGCAGACTGGGATCAACGTTCTTCAGGAGAAGGCTGGAGATTTTGGAAGTGCCTACTTCTACATTTTGTGTGAGATCTTGCTCAGTTGAAATAAGAGCGATTTTCTTAGATTTTGGCTGAAGAAGCTTCCTTTTGTGCACATGGTAATGAAAGTAAAAGTCCAGGACCTCACAGGACACAGAATAAAGGAGCATGTAATGGTCCACCCAAAGGAACTCATCAGCAGCTGTTAATATGCAAAATACAACAGAATTAAAGGTCCACTTAGGGCTGGGCGATATGACCTAAAAAACATCACGATCTTTGCTGGCATTTTCACAATAACGACATTTATCACGATATACACTGTGCATACAACATAATGTTATGAGATGAAAGAAAATGCAGCACATGCAGACTGGAGCCAGGGGGCGCTCACGAGGTCTTATGCTCATAGAAAGATCGTAACATCATAAACCTAACATTTTTTGAAGATAATTCTACACATCACGCTACATTACGCACTCTTCACTGATGTATTCATAGGGGATAAAAACACACTGCAGCTACATGTTCACCTCTGGAGGAAAGTCGATATTTCTGGTAAAATCATGATACTCACGATGTTCAGCTGGACGATGATATGAATGATCGTATCACGATAACAATAATTTATCTTTATAATTGCCCAGCCCTAGCTCTACTATGTAGGGTTTTGAGGGCATCTATTAGCACACTATTTCGTAATGTATATATGGAGTTCATAGGCATGTTTTCATTAGACTATAATTACTTTTAACTACAAATCTTTGTTTTCTCATAAGCATAGAAGGAGCCCTTTAAATCTACATGGGGAATGGGTTCACCTCTACAGAGCCGCCATGTTGTGCCACTACAGTAGCTTAGAACGGACAAAACTTTAGAAAGCACATTTCCATGTTTCGTGTTTTTACAGTGGCAGCATGAATCTGGAAGGAAGCACCAGAAAGCCGACAAAGAGAAAGAAATGAAGACGGAAAAGAGGAACGATTAGGAATCGATGTTTGCTGATGCTGGCTGCCATGTTTTTGAAGGCAAGTTTTGAAAAAAGTAGGATTGTGCTTGTTATGTAGCATGGAAAATGCAAGAGAATGTGAACGGACGTACTTGGAAGTATGCTATGGGCGCCTGACAGCCACCGTACATTCTAAAGACAGGGGTAAGAGGGCGCATTCAGTTGGCTGAATTTTACATAGCGGACCTTTAAAATTTCTTTAAAGAAATCAAGCTAGTGGTTCCGTTTTTTTCAGTCCTTTTTACTTTCTGATCCTTTCATGTTAGTCGGGTGGGTTACAGATCTGTGAGTTGAGGTTGACTGGGTCATAAAGTCATTTCTATTCAAAGCTTGAATAAAC
>JAQLOM010000020.1:11962850-11975638 GCA_030068315.1 Chrysichthys thysi
AGTGCCATCATTATGCCACCCAAAGATAAGTCTAGTGATAAAAGAACGCACTATTGTAACCCCCCCCCGCCCACAGACACACATCATCGGACTATTCAAGTCGACAGCCATCCTCTCTCCCCAATTAGTCCGTTAATGCGAGGATCGACTGTATATGTATAAACTTGGACATATTTATATACCATGCTATATTTAATGGTTTGTAAACACCATAATTATACAATTTGCTTATTGATCTTCATTCAGATACATTAAGGATTACGTGATTATTTTGCTTTTGTTTTGTTTTTTACTTTATCCAGAATGTCCCTATTATCTCAAATCGAAATTTGATGAATTTGATAAATGTCAGTAATAATAAACGCCTTTGTTATGGTGTCAGTCAGTTTCTTTAATTTGTGTTGCCTTTAATTGAAAGGATCTTTCTGGGTTTCTAAAAAAAAAAAAAAAACATTCCGAAGCTTCCAATGAAATCCTTAATAGCAACGGCAAAGCTTTTGGGGATTTGTAGAAGAACAACATTTTAAAAATAATTTCATGTTCATTCCGGCATCCTAAAGGCTTCTTTGGTTTGTTACCTACATGGAACATTATTTTTTTACATTTCTGGAGAGAACTGCAAAGGAAAGAATGTTTAAAGGTTCACTGTGTACGATTTAGGGAGCACTATTAGCAGAAATGTAACATATTATTCAAAGGAAGGGTTCATTAGTGTATAATTACCTGTAATTATGAATCGCTGTGTTTTCATAAGCTTAGAATGAGCCCTTTATATCTACATAGGGAGCGGGTCCACCTCTACAGAGCCGCCATGTTGCGCTGCTACAGTAACCCTGAACAGACAAACCTCTAGAGAGCAGCTTCCACATTTCACATTTTTACAAGAGGCAGTGTGAATCGGGAAGGAAGCGCTGGAAGAAAGACAAACAAGCAGACAGGATGGCAAAGATGAAGAAAGAAGAGGACAGAAGAGTCTTTGCTGGTGCTGGGTAACAAGTTTGAGAGTCCAAATTCTGACAAATTGAGGCTCATTCTTATTATTTAGCACAGAAAAAGCAAGGGAGTGTGAATGTAAGGACTCGGAAGTAGACTACGGGCACCTGACAGCCACCGTAAGCTCTAATAGGTGCTTGGAAAGGTAAGCGTAAGTTCAGGGCATTCAGGGGGTTGAATCCTACATAGTGGACCTTTAAAGAAGCTTCTTCTTAGTGTGTAGAAACAGCACCATTACTTTGGGTTTTAAACTCAGAATCAAATTTACTCAATCGATATTTTCATCTCTACACCGGCCCTCAGTAAGGAAATCATCAGTAAAAAAAAAGGCTTTAAATATAAATCCAGTAGCTGGTGTGTGTGTGTGTGTGTGTGTGTGTGTGTGATGATCTGCTCGAGTGAGGAGGATAAAATGTCCCTTGATGAATCAGGAACGCTTCCTGTCGCATCACCAAGGCGAGATCAGTCAGGTGTGTAAGCGGAGCGTGTTTGCCGCTTCGGTGCGTCACAGAGGAAGGAGACGGATCCTCAAACGGAGTGTTATGACCCTCGGCGGACTGAGGCATCTCGTAATGCACACCCCTGTTACTGAGGTCTACAGACTCATTGATTCATTTCGTTGTGAATGTGCATCATTTGTGCTGAATTTTATTTAAATTGCAAATCTCTGGAAACAATGATGTCCTCGATGACACTCATTCAACCAGACACACAAGTCACACAAATCACAACACAAAGACAAGTTTACAGGCTTGTGCTTTAATCAGTACAAAAAAACCCCCACACACACTTGCTGTTGAACCACTGTGAATGATGTTAATGCACATACAATGATGGCATAATTTTGTTCATATATGCATTCCCTGAACGGTGCCATGAAGTGATCAACAAAAAAAATTCAAGCCAAGAAAGAAAAAAAAAGTTTAATAAAACACTGAGTGCTATTAAAATATCTGCCTGGAGGATCTGCCTTGTGATGAGCGCTCTGTGGTTTGCCATTAGGCATCCTTTTTTAATTTATGACCACAGGCCGCGCAAAGTGAGAGGACAAAGGACACAATTCAGACTCAAGTCAAGTTCAGAGATCTGACGTCCCTTCATAGGCATGTCTTAATCACGCTAAAATACAAACTCCTCTCAAACTGAAAGGCTTTTTTTTTTCTACTTTTACTGCTTCTTTTCTGTCAAAATGTGAAGCAGGTGTGTTTGGAAAGTGAATAGCATTACAAACCATGGTGCAAACAGCATTACATTAATTTGAGCAGCATATTAAAATGAAAACAAGCTCGGGAAATTCCATCAGCGGATAATATGTAAGGAATAAAACATCGTTTGTTCCGGTAATATCACAGCAATTTGGAAACTAGTACATTTTCCATTTATTCATTAAAGAACAAGTCATAGGTGTTTTTTTTTTAATCCCGTCTGGGAAACAAGTTAGTTCCTGTTATCTCTTATGTTATAGCAGCTACAGACAGTCATTCCTTCTCCGGCCTTTCATTTCACACACTTGAAATTAATGATGAAAAAATGCAACTTGTTACAGAGAGGCCAAAAAGAGCAAAACGCTCTCGCTCTGTCCTGACGATTTATTTCGCCATGTTAATGAAATGCTCCAAAGAACTGACACTGGAGACTCATTCCATAAGCAGGGGAGAACTCAACAGCGCCGTGGTGTACAGTATAATTAAGATAACTTCTCGCCGTCTGTACGAGGCAAGGCTTTTCTGCACGGGTCCGTGGTCCAGTATCTGAAGTGCATGTTTTTATTTCAATTAGAAATTCCTTCATGAAGATGTTAAAGGTTAAACATGAGACAAGGCCAAACAGCAGTCTGGTTTATCATAAATATGAGGGAGAATTAAAAAATAAAGGCGATTTTTAAAGTATGCGATAACCTGGGGAACACATGACAAAGCATGTACTGGAGACATCGGTCTTCTCCAGCAAAGAAGAAATTCAAACGTCACCCCCCCCCCAAGAAAATCATCTTAACGTTCTTTTAGGACATGAAGGTTCCTATTCTGGGGCGTTTCCAATCGCATGGGTGAACAGTGAACACTGCAAATGACTGTGCATTGCTGCGAAATGAAATTCAATCTGCAATTCGCAGCAAAAGAAGAGGAACGCTGTCCAAACCAGTCTTGCTTCATCATGACAATGCATGTCCTCATACATCAGCAGGGACAGTAGAGACCGTGCAACGGCTCAGGTTCCAGTGTCTTCCACGTCCTCCTTACAGCCCGGATCTGGTGCCAACTGATTATCACATCTTCGGTCCTCTGAAGGAGGCGCTGCACGGTCCCAGATTCTCCTCTGATGATTAAGTAAAGGAAGCGGTGCTCACCTGGCTTTGGGAGCAGGAATCCAGAAGCTAATTGAACAATATAGCAAAAGTGATATGTTCAGTGTCTCACAGTTATTTCTAATAAAGCGTTAAATGTATTTCGCCTTTACTTTTTGACTGCCCCCCATACTTTCTGTAATACATTCCCATATCTTCACATACTCACGTCAAGCAACATCGCAAATCAACATAATCATGTTTTTCTTTATTAATTTTGAAACAGCATGGAGAATCAGCGTTCACTACTTTCAATTTAACATCTGCATCACTTTCAGCTTTTTAAAGAACAGAACGTTTTTTCTTCAAGATGGCCGCCACATAACGTTCCAGCACTCACTTACTGTACACCTTTCATGCTTGGAGATTACAGTGAGTCTCATCAGGAAGTCTGAGTGGCGTCACTGAACAACTGGAGGAAATTTCGAAAGCAAAAAATGTCCATGACACGAGACTTCCTTTAGTTTGTTAGCCTCCTTAGCCTTGTAGACCAATGTAAAGAAACAAGCGTCATACAATCAACGTGTCGGCTCCAGTCGACATGGCCCAGTGTCTCTAAACATACTAAATCAAGTCGGTGAAACGCTTCTAATTGTTATAATGCTTCTTTAGGTTATATTCTAAAAATACAGCCTGTCTCTCTGTCAAGCATGACCTATGGTGGCGAACGTTTTGCCAAACCTATTAAAGGGTTCAGATGTGGCTGGAGGGACTCGTTTGTCTACAGTCCACCAGGGACGGAACACGGCGCAGCAATGTCAGCGTCGCTCGGAACAGCCTCTGCTGCATTTCCTGCACCAATGACAGGCGGTCACACACGGTAAAAATGATTGGGTGCAAGACCCCATTACCCCCTGCAGCAAGAGTGTGTGTGTGTATGTGTGTGTGTATGTGTATGTGGAGGAGGAGAGCATGATTGTGTGGACACACACACACACACACACACACACACACACACACACACACACACACACACACACACACACACACACACAAACACACTCGCATCTGTGCTTACGTGCGATAAATGAGCAGTGTGCACCCATCCGGAGCGAAGCTAATGGGAAAGCAAAGAGCATCATTACCTCCGATGATGTGCGCTTCAATATGCTTCAGCTCCGCCGGACTCTTTGGAAAATACGGACAGGACGTTGTACTGTCTCTACGCTGGAGTTTCGCCTTTTTTTCCTGCCGTACACCCCATGTCTAAACGGTGTAACATGCTTTTAGGCGATGTGTTTTCCCATATTTGCTAAGCATTCTGCAATGACATCAAGCTACAAACAGCAATGATTTAAACAGCTTGTGTAAATTAAAGCTTATTTAACACACGTGTTGGAAAGATCCCATTTCTTTTTGTGTAATTAAACGACTGCAGCCTTGAGTCACATGCAGACACGAGATCAAAGCTTTGGCGTGTAGCGGCGTTGTCTCTAACAATGCAAACACAGGCAGAACTTTTTCATGCTCTCTTTTTAATGTGCATCATGGCAGCGCGTGTTTCACCTGAGGGGACGCGGTTTTTGTTAAGGTTCTGGGAACACCTCCAGGTACGGTCCGCGTACGGTCGCAGTACATGAAGGAACTGACGAAAGGGGGGGAGAAGCGTCGACAGCATCATCGCTCCTCCCTCCTTCCTTCTTTCATCGCTTCTGACAGCCGAGTGTAAATCCTGAGCCTCGTTCCCTGAGACTGTTCTGGATTTTTAGACGTAATCCTGTAGGCTGTAGAGGGCCTTGGTGTCCTGAGGTCGCTTGCGAGATGGAGAGTAGTACTGCTGCTGCTGCTGCTGATGATCCAGCTGGAGTTTCTCCTGAACCGGTTTCTCTTTGTGTTCCAGCTCCGGCTCCGGTGGCTCCGTCTGGCTCTGTTGTTCTCTACGCTCCTTTTTCCCCTGCTCCTGCCTTATTAACTTGTCAGGGTTGGATAACCCGCAATTTGTGGCGCCATCCCTTTTTCTGGGGCACGACAGACAAAAAATGACGCCTCCGGCTAAGAAAAACCCGGCCGAAACAAACGCGACGTAGACGGCTCCTCCCGGCTCGTACTTTCCACTCTGGGGTACTTTGGAGTCCATAAAGGTTGTGATGACCTCGTTGGTGAACCAGGATGCAGGAACCAGGCATAGGAAGCCTGCAAGGACAAAGCATGTTCCCGCAGCGATGGCAGTTTGTACCTTGGAGCTTTGACTACCACCCCAGTGAGTGCATTTAAGCCCCAGGGCTGCAAGCCAGAGCCCGAGCGTCGCCAGCAGGCAGGAGAGGACCATGGTGGTGCGGGCGGTCTGAAGGTAAGCGGGCAGCGCCAGTACAGAGTACTTAAGCGTGCAGCTGAAGATGCCTGTGCTGTACCAGGTGCAGTCCATCCACAGGCCCTGCATCTGCGAGATTGCCGTCATGATGTTGGAGCCCATGGCGACGCTGACTTTCCAGTTGGGCAGCAACGTGGCCACGGTGGCCCCCAGAACCCCGAGTAGCGCCAGGATGAAGGCGAAGATCTGCATGGTGGACGAGGGCATGATGTCACCGGCGTCCTTCCTTCCCCTTTTCTTTCGAGCTTTTTTCCTTTCACCTTGCGGTGGCGGCCCCCGTCCTCACTCTGCGTCTCCCTATCAGCGCTGCTCAGGCCAGATAATTTCCTCAACACGGGCTCCAGCGGGCTGCGATAAAGAGCAAAATGAGAATTGAACTGAGCAAGCAAGCGTGACGTCCTGACAGATGAGGCGCATGGGGCTGGTGCCTGTGATGGGAGACTGTATTTTTTCTTTTTTCGCTCTCATTCCCTCCCTCCTTCCCTTTTCGCTTTTTAGGACATTAACAGCCTGCATTTTAACTCTGCATTTCAGCCTCATGGAAGTGACATTGTGATTTTTGAAAGGCTAATTATTCTTTCTGATTGTCCAACTGCGGAATAACCCCTCCGGCAATGGGCGCTGGGGGGCTACGACAATCTTCTTGTCAAAAAAAATATATATATATACCAGGTAAAATACTCGCGTAGAAAAATCGTGTCTACTATTTGGACAAGCATGCGCGTTTTTTGTGAGAGTTAATTGATTTTGCTCTTATCTCTGCCAGCCAGCATGAAAAAGCAAAAATCGCCCATTTCCTTTGTTCATCTTGCTATTGTGGGTGGTGTAATTCATAGATAAGGGTGTGCAAGGCGGATAAAGCGACTCACACATCAGTCATGTCATGTAATCTACAATCTTAATACTTACCTTCTTGATGAGGTTCGTAGTGCGGTATAGGTGCATCACGGCATCTCGGAATGAACGAACCTTAAAAGACAAAAAGATTCGGTTACTACCGAACAGAAATATAAATACAAGTCAAACTGGGAGCTTGGAGCCTTACTTTGTCCCGTAAATAAATAAATATATATATATATAAATAAAAATCCTCCAGCCTTGTCCTTGGGGTGATAGAGGCTGAGCTCACTGTGGGACTGACGGCAATTTAAGTGCGTTAACCCTGAACAAACGCTTCCTCTACTGAAGGTCATTCAGTCGCTCATGCGAAGACAATGCACCAGAATTTATTTTCTCACCGCAACAAAGAACATCCGCCAAACGAACTTCTGTTGAAAGCATGAAATAACCTAAACGAAATACACCATGATTACCTCTGCACTCTAAAGTTCTCCGTTTCCCCTCAAGATGCGGAAGAAATTATAGGTTACCGCATGGAAGGAGCACCGAAATGCATGTTTTGGTGAGAAAGCTGTGATTGTACACACTGCTGTAAACCTGTGATTAAAGAAATTCACAGTAAACATCTATAATCGCTAATTACTGCAGTCAGTGTGGACCTCCCACAAGACCACCTGCATAGAGACACGCGAGTGGAGGACGTAACCGGACAAAATTACTGTCTCTCCGTCACCGCACCTCTTCTCCCAAAAATACTGTTTACAGACCCCTCCGGTTGGTACAATGTAGAAAATATAACCTTCAAACCTTGTGATGTCCTTAGAATTCAGTTATTTTTGTTATTTGGTCCCAAAATGTACTGAATCTTTTTTTTTTTCATTCAAGTCAGGTGTAAATCTGATCCATGGTTTGGTCAATTTTTTGAGCTGTGTAGTGTCTTAGGGAAAAAAGGGTTCTTAAACAATTAAGGGTCCTAGAAAGGGGGGTTTTTTGGGTGGAGGGGGGTTACTTATAAAGGTGTAGAAATTTACGTTTTTACTGAACAACACTGAAATGTTTTTAAAGGTGTAAACACTGAATGATGCACAGAACAGAATCGATCCAGAATAAAAAAAAAAATCTTTTTTTTTTTTAATCTAAATTTATATGTCAGTTTTGAGAAAATCTATTTCTCATTAAATCAATCCAATTTCATGGGCATTTGATCTACAGTGGAGCTGTGACCACTTTTGTCCTCTTCTAGGTCCCTTTTAATTCCAAGCAAATTTGTTATATTTGACCATGCTAACAAAATTTAACAAGATTTTCCTTGAGGCATATGTTCATGACTCTCGAATGACTTATTTCTAAAATTCAAATTTCCACTCGAATTGCTGCTGATGAAAACGATTCATAAAGAATAACAACTATCTTAAATTAGAAACAAATACAGAATATAAGCACTACACTAGTGTCAGACTTTTCAACCCTACTGTAAGGGCTAAGTGGTGGGATTTCACATAATATCACTGAATAAAGTCACTAGAAAAAGTTTCAACACTCCACCTCAAAAGAATTTTCCCACAAGATGTGTGCATATGACACAAAGCTGATTCAAATACAGTTTAATTCGCTCCGAGACTCAAGTTCGTGAACTGGTTTGTTTGCGACCCAAATACATTTTTCCCATTGAAATGAATGTAAATTCAATTCATGTGTTTCAGCCCTCAAAACATGTTTTTTTAAGTGTATTATGGGTTTATGTGTGGCAATAAAACATAGATTAAAATTAAAATACCCTTAATTATAGAAAAATAAAACTAAACTAAATAAACAGATGATTTTAATGCGCGTTCCCTTTGCGGTGGATACGTAGTTGCTGGTGGAGGGATATGGTGGCAGTTATTGTGTTTTGCGATTATTTCTTTATTTCAACTGTTATACGCTTAGGCTTCTTCCTCTCACTACCATTTTCACTTTCTTGGGACCCGTAATGAAGCTTATAGAGCAAAGATGCACGGAAACACAACGGAAAAATGCAATGAACACGTTTCACACCACGAGTGCTTGACCGGAACTGAATTTTTGAGCCGTGAAGTGTGGGTTGGCTTCTTGTACGTCAGTCAAGGATTTGTTCGTCGGCCGGTACAAAATCTGTTTGGGAATTTAATTCGTGCCTCGATTTGTTCGCCATCCGATGCGTTCGCAAGCTGAGGGTCCATTGTTATGTGATTCCCTCAGTTTTAATTTTGACTCTTCTGTTGTTTTTTAAGTTTGTGCCTTAATAATAATAATAATAATAAAAAGACATAAACATCTTGTTTTGTCCTCAAATGTCTAAGAAATGTGATACGGAGTAAGATTCAGGATCTTCCAGAGCTCTCATAGCCACATGAACCAATCCGTGGACCCTTTTGTTGACAGAATGGAAATAAACTGCTGGTTGTGGGGGCCAATACTTTTCTGAACATCAGCATGTCAGATGGTATAGCAGTGGCGGATGTAGTAATGTTAAGTGCTGCGTGGGTTTTTTTTTTTTTTTTATCTGAAAATGAGTTGGAGGAAATTTTACAATCTTATCTCAATGAATCATTACTGAAGGAGCTAACGTAAACCAGCATTCCAGCTATCTGCTAAGATCTTCTCTGCTAAATCTCCCCAGCTAGTTTAGCTTAAATTAGCTAAACTGCCTGGATTTTCTAAGACGGTTTTAATTTTACATTTCTGTACACCATGTGCACAATCATTAGGCAAGTTGAGGGTTAATTTTACTAAGGAACAAATACAGTGCTCTCAGTCAGTCCAAATTGTTAAAAAAAAACAACAACCTGAAACCTGAATGTTTAACAAAGGAAATGTAAGATTGAAAAGCTAACATTTTCCCATCTTACTTTTTATTTTCATCATGTATAGCGGTGGTGTACTTGGATGTATGTGATGGTGCATCATCCTGCATAAAAACCATGGCCTTCTTGAATGCTGGTGACTTTTTTGTGTACCACTGCTTGAAGAAAGTCTCCTCTACAAACTGGCAGTAGGTTTGGGAGTTTATTTTAAGTTCATCTTCAACTCGAAACAGTCCAACTAGCACATCCTTGATAATACCAACCCAAACCAGTACACCTCCTCCACCTTGTTGGTGTCTAACTCTAAGTGGTGCCCTTCATCCATTCGTGATCCAGCTATGAGTCCATCCATCTGGCCCACCAAGAGTCACTCTCATTTCATCTGTCCTTAAAACCTTTGGAAAATCTGTCATCAGATATTTCTTTGCCCAATCTTGACCTTTCAACTTGTGTGTCTTGTTCAGTAATGGTCATGTTTCAGCCTTTCTTACCTTGGCCATGTCCCTGAGCAATGAACACCTTGTAGTTCTGGACACTCCAGTTCCAGGTAGCTTCATGTTTAATTCTTCTCAATTCTTTTGCAGTTAATTAGCGTCTTTTTTTCTTTCCACACGTTTCTTACGACTGTCTGATTGTTCAGTGATCGCGCCTCAATAGCTTACCTATTTCAAGAGTTCTGCATCTTTCTGAAAGGCTTATTCATTAATTTATTTATTTAATAAATTCTTATCTATCTATCTATCTATCTATCTATCTATCTATCTATCTATCTATCTATCTATCTATCTATCTATCTATCTATATTTAATTTTATTTTTTGCAAATGTTGATCTTTCGGGTGTCTGTTAAGTCCCATTTTTGACCCATTTTTCCTGAAATAAAGAAGCTGCCTAATAATAGTGCACATCTTGATATAAGGTGCTCATCACTCTTGGCCACACCCATCCCCAGTACAGAAATACACATCACCTGAGAATGCTTAAATCCAACAAACATAACAGTTTACGTAGCTAAGAGTTGGAAAATACTGTATACATAGAAATAATGATGTGGTCAAAATACTCACCAGCCTAATAATTGTGCACACAGTGTACCCGAACCATTTTACCTCTTAATGCGAATCAGCTGGCTAACAGGTTAAATGCAAGGATTTCCCGAGAGAAATGAAAAATTCGCAATGTTCGTTAGCCAACTAATTAGCATGAATGAACCTGACAGGATTTCCAGGAGGATTTTTAAGTCACGTTCATGTTCATGTTCACTCATAACGGTAGCTAGATGACTAATAAAAACTAGCTTGACAGGATACATCAGAAAACCTGACTGATCCTAAAACTACACCTACTCAAAAATACTTGCAGCGCTTTATTTAGGCTAAACAGACACTCCTCCAAATGTGGGTCAAAGCTTGAGCACTGTAGTACTCTGCGAACACTTTAGCAAAGGTCATCACAATATTTAATCAGTAAATATTCAGTACCCAAGTAGTAAAAATGTCACAGGCTGGTCCTGACCTGACCTTACAAAAATAACACAGTGGGAACGGAACATTAAAAAATAGTGCCTTCAGTCGGCTTTTGATATGATGTGAGTTCTGAGAGACGAGTTCCTCAGTTCCTGTGAAAGCCGCAAAACCCTCTTTAAACACTGTAGATTTAACGTTGTTTTCATTTCCCCCCCGAAATGCCCATCTCAAGCCATTTTGCCACTCTGTATATAAAAAGGGCAGAGAGGCACAGGCCTGGGTTGGTGTGTTTGTCACACATAAAGCCCCGGACTGTTTAGGGGGCGTGGGAATCAGAGATGGGAACTTACAAATATCTCACAGTGGATTTTCTCAGACCGTTCCTTCTCATAGCCCTGATTCCAGCTCCTTCTGCCCCTACATGCTGTTTCTCTAATCCTGCTTCCTTGTTATCTAATCTCCAAAACCATACAGTATGTGCCATGATGGGTCTTTATAATTTATCCAGGTTATTCAGTCATGGGACGTATTATTGGAAATGATATGTTCTAAAAGTCTACGAGAATTCGAGAACACCCCAAGCGTATCGTTATACGTTATACGTCTCATAATGAATAAAATCATAACTGATTAATTATGTATTGGGTTGGCGTCTGCTTTTATTGAAGCTCCTAGAGGATGAAGAAAATATGACTTTAATTTAACGCCTCTGACCGTCCACAGGTTATTAATTCTGCATTAGTTTGGAAAACTGTGCACACAGAGATTGTATGAATACTTAAACTGGTAACACTTCACCAAGTCCATTAAACCTAAATGACTAATACTACGAGAAGGACTCGCTGTAGTATGCATACTATAATTAATGCAAGACATTTTTATTTATTAATCTAATAATCTAATACTTGGAAATAACCAGCACTGATGAGCATAAATGCCAACTAACTGTAATAAATAATTTATTAATAGAATAATTCATTTCTTTTGGTTAAACATAATGTACTGTAAAGATTAAATATATACCCCTTTATAGTTATTTGGTTTGTCCTTCAGGGGAACCTTTAGAGAAGTTTCCAATCATAGAGACTTGTTTTAGGAAGCAATAAACACTCACACCGTTGAGCAGCCCTCACTTAACTGGTATACTGAGTGCTAGGTGTATGTGTGTGCCATATTAATGTAGGGTTAAACACAGTAAGGTGTCCCTGGGAGATGAACACAAATTCAGACAACAAAACGCATTAACAGAAATGTGTTGCAATAAAAAAAATAAATAAATAAATAAAAAAAATATATATACTGTATATATATAACAAAAACACATCTGGGTTTCCAATCCATGTGTAATCCCAAACTTATAAGTGACGAACGCGTCGAGACGTGCTTGTTTTTTTGTGACTCATAATGATTTTTATGATTAAGTCAGTGTTAAAATAAAGTAAAAACATGTATATTTTAGCTCGCTTACCGCTGACGGATAGGTAACCGACATAACGATAATGATCGTAACAATGGTAACGTTTTGATTGTTTTAAATGTACATTTTTCAAACAAAAACTTGACATTGGGAAAAAAAATATGGTGGATTCTGCAGGAAACAAATACGACCTTTGATTTTGTCACTGTAGTATAGGTGTAGTTTGTAATAAAAGTTACATGCAGTTGTCATATAAACCCACCATATACAGTACAACTTGTGATTTGCAATATTACCCTGTAATGGATCTGGATTTTTGTTTTTTGTTTTTTTTTAGTTTTGTAATATTGCTAAATGTCTATGATGCTCCTGTGCTGCAGCTGAAATTCAATTCAGTTTTATTTATATAGCGCTTTTAACAATGGACACTGTCACAAAGCAGCTACACAGTATATAAGGTCCAAATAAAAGCTTATTAATCTATAAACATATCTAGACATACTCACACACACATCCATCTATCTATCTATCTATCTATCTATCTATCTATCTATCTATCTATCTATCTATCTATCTATCTCTCTCTCTCTCTC
>JAQLOM010000020.1:11976069-11986423 GCA_030068315.1 Chrysichthys thysi
CCTGATGAGCAAGCCTGTGGTGATGGTGGCAAGGAAAAACTCCCTGAGATGACAAGAAAGTGCAATTTTCTGTTTATTATTATTTTTTTTAAATACTTTTGGGGTTAATCAGGCTTTAAAATGGTGGGACCTGTCCAAACCGGAAACCTATTCCAGTTCGGGGATATCTGAGTTTTTCAGAACTATATATAGTCAAAAATGTGAAAACGTGAAGGGTTTTCCCAGGCTGCCACACCTCCTATAACTCATATCTACTTTTGCAAATAGTACTTAAACAGATACTACTCGTAATGATTTACCCGTAGAATTTCTTCTAACACTTTATTTGGGAAGAGAAAGAGTGGTGTAAGTGTACAGACCTGCACGTACTCCTCTAGCTTCCAGAGCAAGACCCAGCAGGTGTCCCGACAGTCTGTTCATCGGGGAGGTGTGTGTGAGGTCCAGCCACGTGTGAGGTCAGAAATCCCGCCTGATAAGTGTCGAGAAAAAGAATAAACATGAGACTACAAAATCAGTGACTTGAGACTCTCCAAGCTCAGCATGCTAAGATGTGAGTGCATATGTGTCTGTGTGTGTGTGTGTGTCCATGTGTGTATCCCAAGTAAGAGAACAGTGCACAGAGTTAATCTTTACTTTCCCTCTTCCTCACACACTCATCAGCGTTCAGAGCGCCCCTTCCTGTAGACGAGAGGGAGTGTGTGTCACGGCTGGAGCCTCACATACTGTTTCTGTGTAAGTGAAGTGGGCTGGACTTGCACTCCTCCACAAAGGTGTTACTGTGGCAACGCTGGCTTCCACATCGCATTCACACATCACATTCAGTCTTTCGTTCCTGCTTGAATTTCTCCACTGAGATCTCTCTTTCTTTTTGAATGCTTTAGAGAACATGTCTCAGTGCTTTCCTCAGTCAGCCAGGAGCACGAAGGAGAGGGTGGACGGAGAACCGAGAGCATTTCGGTAACCCTTGGTTTCCCTGAGACATGAGGGACATTATTTCTCATCTGTAGTGAATAGCAATCACTCCCCCTATCCGAGTATTGAAAAGGTGACCACGATCATGTGGCACACAGAGGTGGAATGAAAGCTCCTCCTCCCACACACTCATGATTATCGCCCACTTACGTCCTGAACAAAGCAAGCGCTCGAGAAAAGAGCTGTCATTATGACTCATTTGAGTGCTATTCTTTCTCTCCATAAGCTTCACGAGCAGCACGAACCAGTGTGTTTGAGTTTCTCTTCACTACCTTTGAAGTAAAAATGATACAAATGGGCAAAACACTGTTCTGTAAAATAATTCTTCGTAAACACATTGCTTCAAAATGTAGCAGAAGTGGCAGGATTTAAAGGGGACATTCCATACACTCGTCAATTATTTTTATTTTATGCCCTGAGATGTTTTTTTTAACGATTTTATTTGAAAAACAACACGAAACAAAGCAAAAAAAAAAAAAAAAAAAGCCGTGTTTATTTTTTTTTTTTAACGATTTTATTTCAAAAAAAAAACGAAAAAAACCAAAAAAAAAAAAAAAAAAAAGCCTTGTTTCTTTTTTCTTATGCAGCTTTAGCATGGTATGAAAACCCTATTGGATAAGACAGGCTGATTTTGCTGATTTGCTTTTAAATATTAAATATGGAAATAGCTTCGCTCTGATTGGCTAACATCTTTAACCATGAACGCTGTCTTCCACACCCACAGAATTGTTTTGCTACGATCCTCGTGTTTTTCATGTTAAACATATACAGGTGCTCCCCTAGTTTCGATGACCCGACTTGTGATTTTTCGAAGTTACAATGACGATTGCGATATGCTAAAAATTGTAAAATATTTAGAAAATCGTAACAGCGTATGATATGTTCGGACGGCACCCGGAAGTATGCAGACGGCACCCAACATACGCGTCACTCGCCTTGTGTGATGCCTCACTCTCTCCCGCGACTCACGGAGTTAACTTGTGTATCGGTGTACTTTTTTTTTTGTTGTTCTGTTTTGTTGCATGTTTTTTTGTGTGCTTCAAGAGCTAATTTTAATTCAAAAGCATGTCTTCTAAACACCCCAGCATGTCTCCTACAGGAAAAGACCCCTCAGTAGGCTTGGCTAAGCTAGGCTAAGATATCTAGGCTAACCTACCTAAGCTAGGCTAAGCAGAGGTTCGACATACAATATTGTCCACTTACGATATAGCAGTATAGCGGAACGCATCTCCATGGTAACTTGAGGACTACATGTACAGATGGTCCTCAAGCTGTGATAGTTCAACATATGGTTTTTCGATCTAACAATGATGACAGCGATACGGCAAAAGTGTAAAGATATTGTAAAAATATTTTTTCGTGCGCGTATGTAACAGCGTAAAAGGTATGGTGCATTGACACGATGCGATCCTGGGCTGCTGGGACGTACGCAGCTCCCTCCTTGTGAGATGCCTCTGTCTCGCCTTCCAATAATTAAGTTAATGTAGCCTTCAGCAACCTGACGTCGTTCATGTACGGACAGAATCTTGGTGAGTACAGTTCGAAAATACGTTCGATTCACGTACGATACATAGCTTTAGTGATTTCATTTTAGGGTCATGCAATTAATTGTTTTTATAGTAGATAGGATGTGGAACAAACTTTCTATGAAATTGACCACAGTACTGTGTGTAATGTACTGTACATCAACTGTAAGCTTAATGATAAGATAATATCTATTGAAACTAAATATATTCAGGATCACAGTATGTTTAAACAAATATATTTTTCAAGGCATGTTATTAAATTCATCTATTCATGAATAATTCCAATAATTCTCGAGGATCCCAATCAACAGAAGGTACAATCAAAACAATGAAACAGGAAGTATGTGAAACCAATTACAGCAATCTAGAACTAAGCAGTGCATGTGGAACTTGAAAAGGGTCACACATTAATATGGTTTGGGAAGCCATTTTGGTCAGAATTAGGGCTGGGTGATATAAAGATAAATTTTTGTTATCGTGATACGATCATTCATATCGTCACAGCGTTAGTATCGTGATTTTACCAGAAATTTTGACTTTCCTTCAAAAGTGAACATGTAGCTGTAGTGTGTTTTTATTCCCTATGAATACATCGGTGAAGCGTGCGTAATGTAGCGTGATGTGTTGAATTATCGTAATAAATATTAGGTTTATTATGTTTCGATCTTTGTGTGAGCATAAGACCTCGTGAGCGCCCCCTGGCGCCAGTCTGCATGTGCTGCATGTTCTTTCGTCTCTAAATATTATTTTCATAGCACAGTGTATTTCGTGATAAATATCGTTCTTGTGAAAATGTCAGAAAAGATTGCAATGTAGTTTTTAGGCCAAATCGCCCAGCCCTAGTCAGAATGCAGTTAGATGTTAACAACGGCCTTTGTTATTAGCTTCAATTTGATACCAATACAATCAGATTAACACAAATTTCAAGTCAAAGCAGGAGAGTAGAAGAAGAGATTTTTATTAAATATTACAACATAAGCTTATTATTTAATTCTTTTACAAAAAAAGAGCTGCTCAGGTAGTGAATATATCACAATTTACAAATAAATTACATCAGACTACAAAAGACATTTCCAGAGGTACTTCGAATACAGTAAATTCATATGGACCACAATGACATGTATTGCAATCATTTTAACTTAAGAAAATATTTTTTGTTTAAAGATTTTTCTCGTTCAAGTTTGTAAAAACATCAAATCGAGCCGTTCTTGTACTAAACTAAGAAAAGCTGTTGTCAAAAAGAGGTACAAATATAAAACAATATCCACAAACAGAGACATGTGTGGTCCAAGTATCAGTCCAGAAAGAGCGTTAATGAGAGAAGGCCACGTGTGGCCAAGTGTTCAGAACCAAAGGCAGCAAGCTCACACACAGGGCGATCCTTCAGGTGTTATACGGTTGGGCCGAAAGTCTGAGTCCGCTACCAACAAGACCTTGTTTTGTTATTTCGTCATTTATTAAAAGCATTTGGATTGGATTTTGTCTTGGGTAAACTGAGCCAAATATTAAGCTTGGGTAAGCTGAAAAACATCTATTCCTGAAGCCACACCCTCGAAACTCTTGTGATGTGTTTGGTTGTTTTAACTTTCAGTGGGAAAATTTTGTAACTGGGGAATTCATATGCCAAGCCTTTTAACATCACATTTAGAAACAGCAATCTGTACCTCTGCACAGTGAGATAATTATCCTTAGGAAGTTGTAGCTGTGCGCAGCTATGAGTCTGTTTCAAAATGATTTCATTTCTTCAGTGAATTCAAGCAACTTTGTAGCTTGAGAGTTAAGTAAATAAAGTAGGCAATACAGTAACTGAAGTGCATTCCAAAAATCATCCAAATGTCTGAGATGTTCATTAAACATGGCACAAGTTTACTTGTTGGCAAGTTGCTGTGCTATAAGAGGAATACAACACTTTACAGGAACATGCTGTTATTGTAAAATAATCAGCTTGAGAATTGTAATGGCATCGAATGACGCCATCGTTAGTCGGGTTTCTGTTAATTTGCTTAAAGTGAAATTTGAACGTGAAAGAAGTCATGGAAACACACAAATTAAAAAAAAAAAACTCTCCAAAAACGTTTACACTCGCATGAGGTGTTTTTTCCAGATGATTCCAAAAAGCAAAATCAAAATGGAAATTCGTTTCTTAAATTTAAGTCACATGATTTAAGCAAATGGATACGCCACATTTCTGAAAAAGAGCACTCCATATGAGCTATCAATAGAGGAGAAACTATTCCGAAAAGAAAACACCCAGGTTTAATGGTGTAATATCACTCAGAGGATTCAATCTGTTAATTATTTTTCTATTTTGTTCAGAACTTCAATGGAAACCCGGGTATTGTTTATTTTCTCCTAACACCTCACCAGGTCATGTTTTATTCCTTGTATACTGACTTCACCACTTTGGTTTGCTATGTGCTATGTTTTTTTACTTGGTTTTTTTCCTTTTTTTTTTATACCCTTACTATGCTTTTAGTTACTAGACTTGAACTAGTTAGTAGTCTAGTAAACCTAACAACTGTGCAAATTTTGTTTTGGGGGTCCAGATTTTTTTCGTATAGCTGATAAAATACAAACGACATCAGTACACCTACACCTTTAAAACCAACCAAGACACAAATTCCTCTAGAGTGTGGGAATGGCAGCTTTCTGGGCTCCCATGACTGTGTCATAGAACGTGGCATCATGAACTGCAGAGCTCAGACTCTGCACATTGTAGTCTCTAACCAGCATGGCGCTGACATTCATGTCAGACGTTTTCTCCATTGTGGTCATGTGACTGGAGATCCTTCCCCTGGCTTCCTGTGGTACTTCCTCTGTGAAACTTAATCTCTGAAGCTGGGCTTCCAGTGAGCTAGTGAGGGAACCGAGCCTGGTAGCTGAGTCCAGAGATGGGCATGCGTTTCTGGGAATACCAGGCTCTGAATGTGTGTCTCCACCAAGCAGAGAGCCTTCTTCTGGTTGCAGTGTCTTTGTCCAGGATCTACTTCTCATTGTGGCTTGGTGGCTTCTCCTAGGGAAGGTCAGGTTGTCTCTGAAGCTCCTGTCAGCTGGAACGCTTCTTTTGGCATTTTCTCTTAGCACACAACGGATGGCCTTCACCACATTCATCTTGCTCTCTGGACTACTGTATGCAACAGCAAAAAAGACAATGTAAGTTGAATAGAACTGAATAAGCTTTACTTAATCTTAAGCTTTTATATGGCCCTAATTCAAATACTTGGAAATTCAAAATTTTGAACCTAAAGAGGATATTAAAAAACTTTATATTACAAGAATGTTTTCATTTATATGTTGGAAATCCAGGTCAATAGGGTAGGTGGGTAGGTAGGTAGGTGGGTGTTCCCTGTTATCTGGTCATCCATGCAAAAAAATTCACAAATGACTTTTAAACTGCATGCCACACCAAGGTTCACTTATCATTTCTCACTTTTAATTTCTTGGCTTTTTTTAAATTAAATATTTAAACTACACAAAACAATGGAAAACCATCAAAACAATACCTGATGTTTATATGGGCTTAAAAGGCACATAGTACAATTATATAAGGTCAAACTTATAACTTGAACTTATAATGTATAACTGTGTGTGTGTGTGTGTATATATATATATATATATACACATACATAGGATATATCTATGTAATGTTGGCAGACTAACATTAAAATAGACCTAATGAAATTTGAACGTGAAAGAAGTCATGGAAACACGCGAATTATAAAAAAAAAAACTCTCCAAAAACGTTTACACTCGCATGAGGTGTTTTTTCCAGATGATTACAAAAAGCAAAATCAAAATGGAAATACGTATCTTGAATTTAAGTCACATGACTTATGCAAATCGATACGCCACATTTCTGAAAAAAGAGCACTCCGTGTGAGCTATCAACAGAGGAGAAACTACAGGTTTGAGAAGTATTGAAGACTACAGGATTGAAGTGTTTCAGTTAGTGCCCTATAAAGGGTTAATGTAATTGTCTGATGCAGTTACAAGAGCGTTATCAAGGTTTTTTTTTCACTTTCTACCAGCAAAAACACAACATGGTGGAAATGCTCCATTTCGCTTGTTGTGCCATCCCACTCCTGATATACCACAGGTATGGCATTACAGCAAGTTCCACCCCAACAGATCCTGGTTTGGAGAAAAAGCCCTAACTCTGGTGAATGTATGCAAACCACTCTTATGGAAACACGGCTAAATCCCTTCACTTCCTGAAATATTTTATGAAAATATGTCGTATTATGTCTCCAACATTTTCAGTTTTCAGATATAAACTCTATTATCATCTTACCTGCTGCAGAGCTGAAAAACTGTCTCTGGTCTTCCTTCCACCTCAGACTTAGTGTGGACTAATTCCCAAACACAGGGGTTCTCAGATCCTAATAGAGAAAAGGAAAGTCTTAAACATGTCCTGCTAATTGCACTTTGGTTTTGTATTGTATTGCCTTGTATATGGCACCACACAAAACACACCTGCTGAATTTCCAGGTCGGAGATGAAGGGATGTGGCTGGAATGAGCCAGCGGAATTTGAAAGGGTCCAGATCTCCAGAGCGGGACGCCGTCTACACGAGCAAACGTCAGTCGTTAGCATTATGATCAAATTTATCGCATGAACCAAAACAATAGCGTATCTATTATTTCTTTTTATCTCGCAAAATTGTCAAACATAGGTTACAGGTGGGAACTAGGGTCTGACTCGGTACAGTGTTTGTTTTAGGTTTGCCCGATTTGTTACAGTAGCATTTTGGTGGAAGGTGCAATCTGATTGGTTGTAGTGCCATTCGAGTGGGAACTGTGTTCTGATGGGTTGCAGTGCATTAGGGGCACTAAAATTGGCTATGATTTTTCACAACTGTGGTTTGGGCAGGAACTACAGTCCATTTTGCTCCGTAAGGAATAAAACACTTTGGGGCATAAATGCCGGAAGTAGGCTGTTGCCACGGCTGCAGCTGGGGACTCTTTAAGTTAAAAAAAAGCAGTGTGTCGCATTACTGACGATACACAAAGCACCATGCCTTCTGTCTTGAAGTCTCTGGGGTAATAAAATGGGGTCTGATTAGTCATACAGGTGTTTTGGGCAGAAACTGTGGTCTGAAGGTTAAAGTACCATTGTGACATAGGGACAGGGACGGGACATGTGGTTTTACAGCAGTGCAATAATCAGCAGTCCGATCTTATATAATGGCATTAAGGACAAACTGCCGACTACTTGATTTCAGAGGTGTTTTGGCCATGTCCTGTGGTCTGATAACAAACTACTGCAGGAGTAGCAAAATGCATTAGAAGTTATACAATACAGAAAGAACTACATTACAATTCCAGTGCAGCGTCTACTTTAAAAAGGACTTCCAGCGTAAAGAACATTTAAACCATAAAACCGAGACTCACCATCCTTTTCTTCAGCTTGATGCTCTCTCGATACACCAAAATAACCGCTCTTTTAAAGACTGTGGTGAAGAAAATTGGTTGGTGTTATTACTGTAACGGTTTCATGACCTGTACTTTTCTACTGCTTTTAAACAGCAGGGAACAGGACACTCTGCACAATCTACTGCTTTTCAAAAGGGTAAAAAAAAATGGAGTGCAAAGAGGATGTTTAAATATATTTCCGTCCCATACATGGATGTGATTCATACTCACTGAAAATTGTGAGTTCTGGCCCTTTCCTCATGCGACCCAGTGAGGTCATGGGGTTCAGCCAGAGTGCGGAGCCGTGGATGATGAACTCTCCCATCGAGATCTCCGTTACCTGAATCACACACGTTACAGATATTTCAAATACTTCAAATGCATCCTACACATTATGCAGTTTCTATTCCTAATTGTCATTTCACTTATACAAACCTCCTTCTTGGTACTGCATTGTTCTGCCACGAGCTGATCAAACACAGTGCCGTAATCTTCATAGATCTTCTGCATTTCATTGATGTGGCTGGCCACCTTCTCCATGGCCCTCAGAGCGTCTGCGAGAATGAAGACATTTGTACTTTTTCATGTGCCCGTATACGCCAGTGAACATAAAGACCAACATTTATGCCTCTCTGAGAGTGTGAAGAAGTGCATGTGGTACCTGTGAGATGGCAGTGCTCCTCACTCTCAGGGTCTGTGAGGGAAACAAGTTCCCTGAGTAGCAGCGGATATTTGAGGACCCTCTGCACAGGCTTGATGAGGTAGGATTCCAGGGTAGATGAGTGCTGTTTGGTGGGGTTCCTCTCCTCCAGGAACTCTTTAAATGCCCTGTCTGTCTTTGCTGCAGAAGAACAACAGGAAAACCTAAACAGGAAGGCTAATAATGGTACTTTTTTGGTCTCTTATTGCTCTAATAGTGTAGGTGTAACTGAAACCACAGAACTAAAAGGACATTCTGAGGTGACGCTTACCTCGTTCGAGAACCTTCTGGACTTTGATATGGTTGGCGCAGAAGCCACTGTAGAGCTTGAAGTGGTCGGCGTAGTACAGAAAGGACCCGCCCAGTGAGGAAAGCAGTTTCTGAAGAGAAAAAGTATTTAAAAAACAAACAACATAGAAAAACTGGGTTACATAGAATTAATGTGTTTCTTTGCCTGATCAAGATTTGCACACTGAGGTACCTTGAGCTGCTCCGCTGTCTGGAGTGTCATGAAGTCTGGAGACGAGCTGGTTTTCTCTTCAAGCGTCTGTAGAAACACCCTCTGGAAGTCCAGCATTTCTGGCAGGCTGCCAAACAGGGACTCCATCTAATAAACGATAAGAAGATGGCAGGTGAAGACAGCAAAAAAAAAAAATCCTCAAGCTGTTTGCTTAGTTATCTCTTTAAGTGAACTAAAAGGGTATAAAAGGTTGATATACCAGAAAAGACTGATGCTTGTTCTTACGCCAAGTCAAAAGACAATGGTGAAACTAAGACATGGACATGCATTCATTTCTTCATGACATTCATTTTCAGTCCTGGTCAGGATTGTGACTGAGCCAGAATCTGTGCTGGGAACGCTGAGCTTGAGGCTGGAATACACTTTGGATGGGACTCCACTAAAACAGGTCACCATTAAAACACTCATTTACACCTAGGGGCAATTATCATGCCAATCCACCTACTGCCATATGTTCCATGATTTCTCTCAGCAGGTTCTCAATTTGGCCGTACCACTTTAAGGGCTACCAACATTGAAACGCTACAAAAATTACACATAATGGTTTGCCACAGATGCTGAGCAGCGGTTAGCTTGTTGTGTCAGGTGCCAGTGTGGGAAGAGGAGCTCTGCAGGATGGCCGGCACTCACCTCTCCACGACTGAGGAACGTTTCTTTCTCTAAAGGCTTCAGGTAGATCTCGAAGAGACAGCCAAGGTCCTGATTAACACACCCAATGCAACAAAGCATTAATGATTTGATAACATCATCCTAATAGGCAAAAAAATATTAGTCTGTTCTGAAATCTGATTGGTCAGAAGGTGTTCATTAATTTTCCATTACAGCAGCTCCAGTTGCAAGGCAAATCACAGGTTTAGTCATTTTTATATTATAGAGCTTCTAATAATATCCATTTATCCAGGCACATTTATTTTTATATATATAAAGGGGGTCCTCAGGTTACGACAGGTCCGTTCCTACAACAGTGATGTAACCTGAATTGTGGTGTAAGTCGAGACACACCCTAGCCTAAGTCACTTCCCGATCCTAACACAGTTGTACAATCATCATCTAGAACAGGGGTCGGCAACCTTTAACACTCAAAGAGCCATGTGGACCCGTTTTCTACAAAATAGAAAACACTGGGAGCCAGCGGGGGTGGGGGGGTAAACTCACTGGTATTACATCAGTGTATATAAAAAAAGAAAAAGAAAAACACAGGGTACAGATAAACTTAAAATAAATT
>JAQLOM010000020.1:12018874-12036735 GCA_030068315.1 Chrysichthys thysi
GATTTAGACAGATTTGTGAACAATATTTGAGAATAATGGGTCTTTTGTGTATGTAGAAAATGTTTCAGATCTTTGAGATCAGCTCATGCAAAATGGGAGCAAAACCGACAGTGCTGTTTTTTTATTTTTGTTCAGTATAGTTGCCACTAGTTCTGGCTCAATCCTCTGGTTATATTGTAAACTAGTAAGCAACAGCAAGTCAACACAAGCACAGGGTGCTAAAAAAATGACATAACTTTGAGGGGCATCCCAAAGATCAGTCCGGCCAAGGTTCTGTCTTGGTTAAAATGCTCATCAATGAAACTGTGACCTTAAAGGAAACGTTCAAGTACGCTGGAAAATTGCTTTGGTTGTGTCTATTTCTTGTGCATTATTTCATTGAGGCATTTCATCTGTTTGAAGAGAGTATGTAGCTTAAAGAGAAAGCAGGGTGTGGTTTAAGAAACATTTATAGCAGATTGGTGGTGGTGACACATTTGTGATGATGCACCATTGCAGAAAGATGAGCAAATCTTGATTCTCCAGTCTAGGGAATAGTGAGCGGGGTGGCTTTGGAGCATGCAGAGAAAAGGCGAAAAGAGTGGGAGTTCTGATGAGGCCTGTGCATTTCTAGCATGGAACACACACTTTTTCCACACGCAACCCCAAATGAACAGTCCAGACCACTCGCCTGGGGCTCAGCCGACGCCACACAGAGCTCCGATATCCAAATTACGGCTGTGGCCACCCTGTAGTCCTTATTCTCTTGTGCTGTATGTTTAAGGTTTCCCGTTTCCTGGAACCGTGACACAATGATACTCTAACAAGACAGCAGATTAAACAGATATGAGTGAAGGGCAGTCGGGTATTAGCTGTTAGTAGGGAAGCTTTGTCTTTCTTATAATGACTGGGGGAAGGAGGAACATTCCTGCTGTATCTTATTAAAGCCGAAAAGCAAAAGTAAGTGCTTGTGAACGCAGTGGCGCCACAGAGAGGAAAATAAATACATACGCTTTAAGGGGTTTAGTGTCTTAACCAGTGACAGTAGCACCTTTTGATTTGATGCTTAGCTGCTGCCACAACTGGGTTTACATCTCTGCACATTCAGCTGAGTCCACATTTGCTTTTCCACTCGCGTTATAAAATGGAGTCGGGGGTGGCGGTGTTGGGTTCGCCAAGGACAGCGTTGGCTCTGTTTACCTTGGCTCAATTTCTGCTCTCAGTCAGGAACGCTCCCTTCCTCTGCAATCTGACTCTCAGCAGCAGGTTCTTGCTGAACCTCAATGGCTCTTTGCTTTCCAAACCTGCAGCATTCCAGCTGCGCTGAGGGGCATGTGCCCAGCCTGTGCCAGGTTTCACACACTCGCTCAGGTATAAATACAGAAGGTGGTGTGTTTTGGGGAGTGTGGGGTCCTACGGTCTGAGTTCAGTATTATTGGTGTGATTCACGGGGAATAAATCAATACTGCGATAAGTTACATCACAGTGTGCCTTTTCGGAGAGCGTTGCGGATAAATTATAGTAACAAAAATTTTACTCACTAGGTGTTAATAGTAAATTTCATGTTTTTGCGACATATTTATCATCTTTTTAAATCTATTACCAAATCACCCTCTCATCCGTCATAAATCCAATTTAATTTCCGGATCCATTTCTGGCATCACATTTCCTTGTGAAATGGGACATTTTTCCTATGGAGGAATGTGATATGGCTTTAGCGCTCCTTGTATTTGGTTATTTTTCTCTAAGCTAGGCTCACGCTCAACATTAGCCTGCTTGTTTGGGACCAGCAGAAGCGTGTAATTCCTCCACGACAGCTCAGACTTTTCAGCACAGCAGCAGAGATAAAATCTTCACAGCTTATTTTAGTCAAACGTAACTCAATTAGTTACACCACATGCCTACGGCCCGCACTGTCGAAGCCTCCCTAGCTTAAACAGTAGGACAGGTTATGCTTTAATATATGTATGCTTGGAATGTTATATTTAATATAATAATAATATGAATAATACCAATATAATACTTAATACTAACGAGACATAAAAATAAGGCTACAAAATGGGGTTTGTTACATTTAGGCCAGCAAAATGTAGTATATTATTGTTTTGGTAATTGTTATTGTTCAATTAAATGTTATTGGCTAATTGTTAATGTAAGGTACATAGCATCGTGAAGCTGCACCACTTTTGCTACATGTATCAAATAAACAACATTCATTACACTACTATTTCAATCTGTTTATGCAAATCTCTATGATTTAAGATTTCTGCTCAGTTCCTTGCTTTTTTGCCTCATGAACACCCAGTTTCACAATGTACATAATTGATTTCTTTCACGTTTACAGAAAAAACTGAGTTTGTCCTGCTGCTTACTGCACTCTTTGTTTCATCATTTCTTCTACAGACCAGTTTTCATCCATCATATTTTTTTGGTTGCATACAGAGAGACAGCGGAGATGTTTTTGAATTTATTGCCTCTAGGATATTGCACCGCTTTTAATCAGAATGTCTTATATATTCACTCTTCTTCAGTTAACACTTTATCTCAGTCAGGTTTGCCACAGAGACAAAAAAAAAGAAACCTACATGTGTGTATACACCCAATATTCCATCACAGAGCATCAAACACACTTGTTCTCATCTAATTTTACAATCACTAATCCATCACAAATCCATCTACTGGTATGTGTACAGGCAGATTAGAAAGATCGAACGGGGACCTTGGAGCTGAGAGTCAGCAATGCTACCATCACCATGTCTTATACAGTGTGAAAACTGCACATGAATCAAAGCATCTTTTTGCGAGTCTCAAATATAACAAAGTTCAGACTCTGCCACTCTGAATAAGCTTCTATTAAGAGGCCAAACTGTTCTACTCGGTTGAAGAAAGGCACCTCTTAGTATTAAGCTTTTTAAAACATACTTATATTAAAGCATAATCTGTGCTACTGTTCAAGCTAGGGAGGCTTCGACGCTGTGGGCCGTAGGCATGTGGTGCGACTAATTGTGTTGAGTTTGTATAAAATAAGCTGTGAAGATGTTATCGCTGCTTTGCTGGAGAGTCGGCGTTGTTCTGGTGGAATTACATGCTCCTGCTGGACCCAAACAAGCAGGCTAATGTAGAGCGTGAGCCTAGCTTAGAGAAAAATAACCAAACCTGAGGAACGCTAAAGCCATATCACATTCCTCCACTGGGAAAAAAAAGCGTCCCTTTGCACAAGAAAATGGAGGGTAATTAGGTAGAAAATCCACCACGAATTCCACACGGCAGCAGTTCACACAGCTGGAAACAGAGCGCCCTTCTTCTGACTTTGCCCACAAAAGACATGGAGGCACTGCTGAAATGAGATTAGAGGTTATGGACCAGCGATGGAAAAAAAAAAATGAAAGCAGAAGATGCGGAGTCTTCTTTCACGTTATTTCTCTCTCTCTCTCTCTCTCTCTCTTTTGTTGGTTTAACGCATGACTGTAAGGATGCGCACCAAAACTGGCCAAAAACAAGAGGGTGATTAAAGACATACACATGCAGCTTAACACCAAAGGAGCATGACTCATACAGAGGTGGGCAATGTGACTGGAGTCCTTCCCTGTCCCAATATTTCATGTTTTCCATGTCGAAGGCCAACTACCAGAGTGAACTACCAAACCATATGAGTTTAGTTCGAAAGATCTTCATGGCATTCTTTAAGCTCTTCACTGAGAAAGTATTAAACAACAACCTTACAATTTTGGGATAAAAAATGATATAATAATCAGAACTAAAGCCAAGTAAATTAGGCTACGATGCTGAAATGAGATTTTCTTTTATATATAAGGTATAAAACACAACAGTTGTGTTGTTATAGAAAATAAACAACACTTGGGTGATTTGATGCAGCGAAAGCTCGCCAGATGATGAAAAGGAAGAAGGGACGCTGGGAAGCACTGTTAACAGAGCATTTGGTCATATTGGGTCCAGAATGTCACTTACTGAGCTGATATTCAGTTCAGGTGCATTCTTGCGTGTGCTATCAGCAGTCACTCCTTCAACAGCTTCAGTTTCTTTTTCTCTTTTAACCCTTTATTGGGCAAAGAACCATATTTGGTAACTTCAACGGACATCCAAAATGGCCCCCCATGTCTCTCGGTGAGTTCGTACAACCACATGGATTTCTCCCATCCTAAATCAACGTTCCTTTAACTTTATATGTGCTCTTCTTTTCTTTTTAAATATACATATCCAGTGGACCCTCAACTTGCGAATGAATTGGATGGTGAACAAATCGACAAACGAATTAAATTCACGAACAGATTGTGTATCGACCGACAAACAAAGCCTTGACTGACGTACACATACAGCCAACCCACGCTTCGTGCCACAAATATTCAGCTCCATTCAAGCACTCATGGTGTGAACGTTTTCAACGCATTTTTCGTTGTGTTTCTCTGCATTTTTACCCTATAAGCCTTCATTATGGATTCCAAGAAAGTGAAACGTGGAAACGGTGGTGAGAGTAAGAAGCCTAAGTGTGTAACAGTTGAAATAAAGGAACAATCGCAAAACATGAGGAATGCCACCATATCCCTCCGCCACCGTCCACCTACGCCAGCAACTAAGTCTCCACCACAAAGGTAAGGTGTATTAAAAACCATCTGTTTATTTCATTTAGGTTTATTTTTCTATAATTAAGGTTATTTTCATTTTATTCTGTTTTATTGCCCTACATAAAACCTATAATACACTTTAAAAATATGCTTTTGGGGGCTGAAACACATTAATTTTATTTACATTCATTTCAATGGGAAAAACTGATTCGGGTCGCGAACAAATCGGTTCATGAACAGAGTCTCGGAACGAATGAAGTTCGTGAGCTGAGGGCCCACTGTATATAGTTATACTGACCTTGATTTTCAACATAAAAATGAAAAAATGTCTTGTAATATAAAGTCTCGGAACATCCGTCAATAACACTCTAGGCTTGAAATTTAGAATTTCCAAGTATTTCAATTCAATTCGCACCCTGTGAAAGGTTAAACTCAATAAAAGACCAAATGCAGCTTTCATACTACCCAGAATTCACAAACCCCATCTATCCTGAAGAAATATGTCCAAAAATGTACAGGAACAGCATTACTGTTACAACACACTGATGCTGGAGACTCCTTATCACTGGCTCATACTGTACAGCTAGGATGTAGATCATATGATCTCTAGGGATGTGGTGATCCAGACATGAACTTAGGATCTGCCAAGTTGCCATCAAAAAAGCAATGCAAGTGTAGCTGGAACACTCAGTAGCGGGCACCTAGTGAAGCTTATATTCACCTGACTGCATGGTGGAGTTCTCACCAACCCATTTTAATCCCAAATCCCATATTTTTTCTAATAAACAGAGCTAAACTGGGAGATTCAAATTCAAGCCTGCGTGTAATCTATCGCACTCACCAAATTTCGATTACTTCGCAGGGTCTCAAACTGACCACATTTAAAAACGTATCACTGCCCTCCTCCACCCTTAAGGAAAAAGCCCTTTTCAAACAAAGCTTAATGAGGTGTGTGTTCTGTAGGCCTAATCGGCTCTAACAATAACCGTGCTGACCACTAGGCATATGGTGACCTTTAGAATGCAGGGAGGCCACCTCATCTAGGGTCCCTGGAGGAAGGGCGTTTCTTGAGGTCAGCTAAGGACAATGAAGTATGGCATTTGGTTTCCAAGGGACTTGCAGTCAACACAAGTAATTGGTATGGAGCGCTACACACATTATGTGAGTATGTCTCAAAAGTAATACACTGTATAGTGTGTAGGAGGACATGTTTTTCAAGTCTATTTTGTCCACTTTTATCCTCAGTTGTCCCAAAAGTAATATACTGTATAGTGTGTAGGAGGACATGTTTTTCAAGTCTCTTTTGTCCACTTTTACAGCTCAGTTGAGCCATTGATAAAAACCATTAACAAACAAGACCTTAGCTGGGTCATTTCTAGAAAGTAACACATATAATCATGGACAATTTTATTTTATGCACCCAACACCATCAACTTCCACCAAAAGAAAGGATCTCTCAAATGCTGATTGCAGGGTTTACCTCCTTAATCATGTATCTAAACGTGACCGAGTTGGAGAGCTAGACATGTCTAGCTGAAGGAACGGCCATACAAGGTACAGTGGTGTGCATAAGTATTCACCCCCTTTGAACTTTTCTATATTTTGTAATGTTACAACCTAGAACTGAAATCAATTTAACTCGGACTTTTTTTTTATCATTTCAATTTGAAAAATATTCACATTGTGATACAAAGGTTAATTAAACAAAAAAGTAAATAATCACCCCCCTGGGCCAGTGCAACCAACTTTGGCTGCAATTACAGGTGTAAGTCTTCTGGGATACGTCTTTATCAGCTTTGCAAATCTGGATCCTGATATTTTGTGCCCATATTTCCTGGCCAAATTGCACAGGATCTTGTGAGTTTGACTGGAGACCGTTGATGAACAGCCATTTTCTAGTCTTGTTACAGATGCTTAATCAGATTAAAATCTGGGTTTTGACTGGGCCATTCAGGTTGTTGGGCTTGAACCACAATGTACCATTATGCAAGGCACTGTATATAAACCAAGCTTTTCCTGTCATTATAAATGATCTAACTGCCCTGTTGAAACTGCTGTTGTGTTCATGGATGTCCAGTTTGCTGAGTGCTAAGAAAGAATGCTGTGAAGGCGTCTGACATTTGGTTGTCCTTTCAGCACTAATGTTTGCACTCTCTGTATGATAATCAAATCAGGTTCACAGATTTACAAGAGGACAGCCACTGTTCTGTTATCTTCAGGTTCTTGGTGAAATTTGACACATGACTCTGCGCTAATATGGAAAAAATGACGAGGTCTTGCCCTATGGAAACAAGACAACATGCTTAATTCTGGAGCACACATGCACAGTCATTATAAGGTTTTGAACACTATGTTTTACCATTTTTGTTAAAGTTTCAAAAATGTATTTTGGTTAAATTCCCTATAATAAAATTAAAGTAAGACATGTGTATATGCAAACTGAGAAATATTACTGACCATTTATTTTTCAGGGGAGAAAAGTCTAGATCTAATAATACACATGGCTGGACATGTTAATAAATGCTCTTGTTTTTATATTTCTTTAAATGGCTTAACCCTTAACATACAAGTCTAGGTCATCCATGTTGTTTACCAGGCTGGGGTCATCGAACCCCAAGGTTTTTCTTTTATTTCTCAGTTGTGTGTTGCGGTAGATCACTCAAAATAGGTCTTTTGGGTTTCTGAAACTATATTTCGGCATATTTTGTTCAACAATATTTTGTTTATTTATTTCAACAGTACTAATAGCCAATAAAATCCATATACGTTTCTTGATAAAAGTGTTTACATTTTTACATTCCGACTGCATACGGTATAAATGTATGTAAAATAAAACAAAAAAATTAATTAATTAATACAGTATGAAAAATGTAAAAAAGACAAGAATTGATCATCCTAATTACGTAGAAGTACAATTACGAAGAATTGATCATGTAACGTAGTATACCAAACAGGGTCCTGCCGGAACCCCAAGGGTGGTTTTTATTTTTTTACGTTTTCATGAAAGAATTTTATACAAGTCTTATATATATATATATATATATATATATATAGCCTATATATATTTTATTTTTTTTTATTTTTTATTATTTTTTTTTATCTTAAACTGATGCGTGACACATACAAAAATTAAGAAAAAATTACCGGTAGTCGTTGTATTTACAGCAGGATCACTAAAAATGTCACTCTAGGGTCCTCCGAGGACCCCCCTTGGCATGTTATGGGTTAATACATATTTTTTCAAATAAATTCACTCATTGAATGGGTTTCCAATGTGAAACCAACAACAAAACACAATTATCCTTAAAATCAAACAGTGCTAGCTATTTTAGCAAACAAATTTGGCGTGAAAACCCAAGTGACACTCACTATATCAACTGCCGAATACTAATACATCACATTTCACAGTCTTACTTCAGGTTAAAATGTCACAATCTTGTGATGGACATTTTATAACTTCTTAACGTTGCAGTAACATCACTCACTTGAGCAAAGTAGCTACTATACCTCCAGACAGTTAGCTGGCATGCCTTATTTCTGTACTCTCAAGTTAGCTAGCAACATTTGTATTGTCTCCACCAGGTTGTAGAGACTTACTATCACTGCTTCTTCATTGATAGGCTGGTGTGTATGAGTTTGGAGGTCCTGATTACGACGTGATGTATGTTTCAATGGGTTTTGTTGGGGAAAAACATGGGCATAGTTATTGTATCATTGACGACAAGGAGGTTTTTTTTGGTTGGTAGGTAGGTAGGTAGGTAGGTTAGCTGTTCCTCATGAACATCATTGCAGAGTAGTGCACAAAATGTGTACACACAAACTGTATTATACTGTACAGTTAATATGCAAGATTACCACTTAAATCTTACCGTGTGCTATCGGCATCGCCTTTCTCCTGGAAAGTCAAGGCTTATAGAAGAAGTTGTTTTAATTACAACATCGTGGCGCTGTTCAACTTTTATAATTCTTGTAAATAGGATAATTTTGAAAATTGGGACTTGAAGTTAGCAACAGAGCCTGGAGGAAGAGGTCATTAGGCAGGCAAGTACGCATTAAAGTTTATTTTTGTCTTTTTCACAGTACTTCATGCACTTGTACTTATTTTAAATGCACTGTGCCCCCTTCCCCCAAAGCCACACACTACCTAAGCCCAAAAAAATCTATGAAATGAAATACTATGAAGATGCCCAAGAGACTCTGATGATGCTGGACAGAAGTAAGATTTAGACACATTTGCTCCATGTGTTTGCAATCAAACCATTCATTACGTGGAGCAACATTTACCTGCTGTCCAAACCACTTGGCATGTGTAAACACCCTGCACTTGCTTGTGCCCCATTAAAACCAAGCAGTAAGTCTGATTTATTGCAAGCAGGGGATGTTGTTAGTGTGTTATATTATCCATTTGCGCTTTCCCATTAAACCACTACCTGAAGAAAATACCAACACTGGTGGTCTTTATTTTCACAATGAACATGCATCCTACGGACACACAAGCAGTGCGCTCCTGCCGTGCCCTGAAACCAATTTCCTAAACATAGCACTTCAGATTTACTCAGTCATAGGCATGACTCCAAGAAAATCCAGCAACGATGGCATTCCTACATGATGTGGCCATGCGGATCAAAAGGCACAGCAGAGTGACAGACTGGTGATTATAGGCTCGTATTTCCAACAACAGTGCGCTCTTTGTGCCATGTGCACTAGCTCATGGCGAAGTCGCTGGGTGCTGGATCTGATCTAGGAGCTTCTCCTTCTTAAATCCTAGCCCATCAAACATTTAAGCGTGTCTAAAGCTGATGCCTGCTGTGGGTCCTGTTCTTTGGAGCTGCACTCCAAGCTTCTGTATTGTCCTGAGTAACCTGTAGTGTCATACACTCCTCATGGCAACACAACAAAGACACACTCAGGGGAAGAAGCTACATTGAGACATAATAGCAGAGCATGAGGACAATTTGCAGTGAATTTTTCACACTGTATAAATCAGAGTGGTGTGTGTGTGTGTGTGTGTGTGTATATACCTTTAGGAAGATCACATGTCCTCACAATGATAGTAAGACATTTTTGGTAGGTCCTCAAAATTGTATGGTCTTTTCAGGTTTTTCGGTTGTTTTTTTTGTAAATAAAAATCAGGAAAAAATAAATAAAAGATGGAAAAGTTTCCTTTTCATTACTGAACATAAGGTTGGGGTTTTGATGCAGGTATAGAATTTATTAGCTGTTTTAATCATTATGTTAAGGGAGGATAGTAAAACCAACACGTGTGTGTGTGTGTGTGTGTGTGCGCGTGTTACATCTATTGAGAGGACCTGAAAACACTAAATCCATGACTTTTATAATACACCAGATCAGAAAGTACAGTGAGAGGGAAAATGTTTTTTTTCCTGTTTTCACTTGCAGATCGCAGGTAATGGCACCAAAGAGAGGTGAAAAGTGACATATTATTACTGCTTTCTCTTCTTTTTTTTATCCATTTCAAGGCAGGCAAAATACATTGCATTTAGACAAAAGGTATGAAAAAATCCAAGCATTTGTCTTTCAAGTAACAGATTCCGTCCAGCCGTACACCATGCGAACAATACAGTATGAATGTTTTTCAAAAGCCTTTCACACTAAACACTGGCTAAGACCTGCAGGAAAAAGGAAGTGTCCTGGATCTGACATTTATCATTTCAGTGTGTAAAACTCCTTGAACATCACACATCTGTGTGGTTAGTTGTATGAAATAGAAACACAGAAACAGAAATAAACACACAAATAGATAAATAAAGCTTCCCCTGGTGTTCACGGGCTATTTTTTCAGCGTTTAAGACATTTGTAGGAGGACTTGCCAATGTCATTCTGTAACTAAACAGCTCCTCATGACTAAACCCAGTTAAACCCAAGATTAAACCCAGTTAAAACCAAGATTAAACCCAAGCTCCCAACAGCACACTCACAACCAATTTACCTAAATCCAGACAGCTTTTAATCTTTGAGATTAAGATTACCCCACCAAAATATTCACATTACACAACCACCATATGGGACTTTGTTTATTTAGCCAGGAGAAACTAGCTGCTAGCTTAAGACATCTGCATGATGGTAAAGTTATATGTACAAATAAAACACTCTATCATGGTTTCAGTTATATTCCTTTAGAACGGACACTTCTTGGGCAAAAACGATTTTGTTTTGAAGTTTTTGTATGCTACAAGTACTGAAACACCAACATTTAGCACTATTTTCTTTTCCTCTACAATGTGTTTCAGGACACCACAAGTTGTTGCCATAGAAACCAAACCCCGTCTGAAAAGATTATCGCGATATCTTGGAGATTTTCTGACCATCTAAAGTTTTTTATCGAAGCGCGGTGAAGGTAATTTATTTTATTTTATTTTATTTTATTTATAGTTTATCTACTCACCAAACGATGAAACGAGTTAAAAAAAAGCACAGCGATTAGTCCATAATGTATTCAGGAGAACTGGCTTTCTTTCTGCGCCGCCCAGGAATCTTCTTCAGGAATAACAGGGATGAGAGACTCGCAACTGATTCGGTTCTTTAAAGGAACGACACCTAGAATGACTCGATCGAGCGAATCGATTCGTTGGCGTAACAAGCATTTGTGTGAGTTCAGGCAAAAGTCAAGGGAAGTTGTAGGAAAGTTCATGCGTTTTTAATATATTGGCTACTCATTTTACAGGTTTTGAGATTTTATATTCCATTCAGGCAGAAAATTATATTTAAAAGAGCATCTCTCTCTCTCTCTCTCTCTCTCTCTCTCTCTCTCTCTGTGTGTGTGTGTGTGTAGGTGGCTGCCTGTATGGGTGTTTTCTCTTCCTATTGCAATAACTAAGCTGTTTTTGACCTATAGACAAGATGTCTATGAACCTGTGATTCATTCCAATAATATTATACGTCTATTTGAATCAGGAATCAAATTATTTGACTCCCTCACGTGAGTTTGTTCTAAAGAATCGACTTAGTTAAGTCTTGGTTGGTATTATACACACCCCAAACACAAATATGCCCATTCATATCCTGAATAGTTTTTACCCCCCCCCCCCCATTATTTTGTGCACATCCAATGAGGTCATACATAAATGCTGAAACAATTAAAAAAAAAAAAAAAGAAACATTGCTCATCATTTCAATCATTAGTAACCCTGACCTCTGTGGTGACTACAAGCTTTGGAAGATACACGAAAGACCTGATCTGCTCCTCATTACCTCGCATGCTACACCCTCTCCACTTCTCTTACCAATCAAGTAGATCCACGGAAGAACCCATCTCCCATGTTCTACACAGCACCTTATCTTATCTTGTCCCTATGTGAGACTGCTGTTCAATGATTGTAGTTTAATCTTTAATGCTACAGTCCCCCTCAGGCTGTTTAGTAAACTCAGGGAGCTGGGCCTCTGCATCTTAATCTGGGCTCTGGACTTTTTAACTGGACAGCTGAACATAGAAGGCTTCACCTCCAACACCCAGAGAGAGTGAGCAGCTTCTGGGACCGCATTGTATATGTCAGCAAGGATCTATCATGAACTCTTCACATTTCTACTTCAATACAGATTGCAAAACAGTGTTTTTAACCACATCTGATAAAGGCAGTTCCACATCTCTTCAGCGATCTAGAAGTCCTTTATACAGCAAGTATTAGGGCATGCTCACTGGGAACATCAATACCCTGTAAGGAATCTGCAGTCCTGAAGAGTGCAAAGCCTTGTAGAGGATAGGGACTTCTACTGAACAGATCACCAGGTTTGGACTGCCCAGTCTGCAGAACATCTACACCAGGCGGTGCAGGAAAGATCCTGGTCTGGAAATTGTCTATAGCAGCTATAGAATAGCAGCTAAGGAGTAAGGAGGAGCTTTTTTTCCTCCAAAGCCATCAAAACCCTGAACTCTTGAGCACTACTCCAACTCCTAACACACACACATACACATTTCGCAACTGGACATAGCTAATACATGTCTCATATGGCATATATTGGCATATATTGTCTGTGTTCTCTAATTGCTGGTGCTATGCACAGTCTTTGGAGCTGCCACATACCATTTTACCACACCTTTGTACCACTATGAATGCACATGTGACCATGAAAGGTTTGAGATCTTGAGATCTTATCCATGAGCTCTACACACAACACCAGCATAGGTAAAATCCATTGTCAATCGAACCGGGTGTGTCTCAGTAAAGAACCCTGAGCCTGTTTCAAGAAAACTTTTTCATTTGCATAATTTTATCAACATGTCTGGAATTTCTACTTTCATGTAGGCAATGTTTTAAGAATGATGACCTCAGAAAGCCACAGGTCATGTCATATTATGTTACACTGTATTGTAATACTGTTGACATGCTACGTCACTTCATATCATGCTCTGTGGTGTTGGGTCAAGTTTTATTTCTGTACCTGTTTCGGTGTTAATAAACCTTGTTTCTGAGACGAGGTGATTATGATTTGATGGCAATCTACAGAGCCTCACACTCAAAGTTCTACAGGACCCAAATGGAGGAAGCAGTTGGAAATAGCGCCTGGACGATCTGTGACTTCACTGTGAAACAACATTAACAATATACCCAAAATAATATCGGTAAAATGAATAATCTGTTGTCCCTGGTTACAACACCTGGTGTTTGGCTTATGAAACTCGCAGCATTTTGCGAGTCTCACCATTAAGATAGATTGCTTTGTCAAACCTGAGCCTATTTAAAGAAAGGACACTCTGTCTTTCCTTGTAAACCCAATTTAGCTTATGTTCTTCCTCAACACATCAGCCTGATCTCAATTTACTCTGAGAGTGCTTGTTTTGTTCCTCTGAAGTGGTTTTTAACAACAGCACTGTTTGGCTGTTTCGGATAAACACTTGAAGCAATTTAGTAGATCATGCTTTCATGCATTAACTGTTTGGGAATTACATAAAGGAATATAATATTACACCAGAACAATAGCATTAAGTATTCAATGTCATTTAAATGGAATATACTCAATAAAATGTATAGGTGATTAAATATTGAGAACATCATCATGATTATTAGCTGTTAAATTTGATTTTCTAGGTTTGCAAACTTGTGTTGGGGAAAATAGATGGCACTTCAACTGGAGAGTGCAGACACCGGCAAGTGTACAGTACAAATTAACATTTAAAACAAGAAATGAAAGACTTTTAAATATTTTTTTCAACCCAGTCTCTTAGAATTTAGTTCAATGATTCTATTTAGCAAATAGGATTTTCTATTGACAGCCAATGATACAAGTTAGCGGATTCTGCCCAAACGCTGAATCTGAAAGATGAAATAATGTGCTACAGAATAGACTTTTCTGTCCTCTGAGGCTGTTTGAAGCACTTTTTTTTATCCACACAGATTTCATGTGTGTCTCAAAATGATACCTTTCACTTTAGCCTCAGGGCCTACTGACAAACACCGTAACCAACACGATTAACATCTCAGTCCCAGTGCACATTAAACCCCCTTTACCATCATCGTTTCTCTCACAACCTCTTGTTAATGATGAACAACGACTCACAATGGATAATCATAGCCGAGGGGCATCGGTATTAGAGTTATACACTGGAGAGAAAATCTAATCACCTGACACTTTGTGAAACTGGTAAGTGATTGCTCTGGGAGACAGATTATAGACAACAATGAACATTATTGTTATTATTCAGGCAGAGAAAATCCATTAGGAGCAACACTGACTGTGAGGATAAAGCCAGATTGAAGTTTGGCGCACTGGGAAATGGAGCAGAGTTCAAGGATACTTAAATGAGAGACGTGGCTTTTCTTTTGTTCACAGAGGTCTAGGTTTCTTTTCAGAGAAAACACCTTGAGACAAAATGTGCTGCGAGATTCAGGATTATTCTGCTTTTATGGACATGGCAGAGAAACAGATGCTTGAAACAGACATTTTAGGATAACCACATGTACACAAAGAACCATTTTAGCTTTATATGGTTCAGTTGTCTGGCGTAACAGTCTAGCATGAAAAGATGAAGATCAACATACAACACGTGCAAAAGGGTACTTCATATAGACTACAAGTCTAGCCATGTTTGTTAACTATAGGTATGCTAATAAATACTTGAAGAGAAGTACGGTTTACAGTTCATATCGTAGCATGTCTAAGTATACCTGCAAAGAAACACACCAGTTATCTTCTGATATACTTGTATTTCTGACCATACATAAAACTAAGTTACTATTAGTTATTTTAGAGCAACTAATCATAACAATAACCTCACAGCTCCAGGGTGTCTGGTTCGATCCTGAGCTCAGGTTACTGCCAGTGTGGAGTTTTGCATGATGTATATGCTTGGGTTTCCTCCTGGGTTTCTGGTTTCCTCCCACCTCAAAAAATCATGCCAGTAGGTGATTGGATACTCTAACGCCAGCATGCAAATATGTACGTGTGCGCATGGTGGCCGGCGATTGGCTGGTGCCCTATCCAGGGTTAATTCCCCGCGTGGACCAGTGCTTCCATATCGAGCATATAAGCCCTGAATACACACCAACCCTGATCTAGATAAAGCAAATTCTAAGGATGGATGAATGAATGGTTTAGAAACTAACCAGAGAATGTAGAAAACTAAAAAAAAAATAGTAAATATCAGAATTTATTGAAAACATTGGTTTAAAGCAAGTTTGTGGGCTTCAGAGTGGCTTCCAAGTCAATATTACATTTCCTTTCAGGCCAAGTATACTTGAGCCTTGCATAGTTATGGTTTCTTTGCTTCCTCTAGAGGTTCTACTGGGACTGAGAAACACTTCAGCATTTGCATTAATTATGACCACTAATAAGTTAACAGCTAGCATACCAAGTGTTCATCAACATAGTAAGTTTATTACATGTACAGTATCACTTTTGTCCCAATTTGTTCTGACACAAGTAAAGAACTTTATACTTCAACTACTATATTGTAAAAATATAACACATATACTGTATATTAAACAGTACAATTGACTTCTGGACTTAAGTGCATTGTACTGTTCGAAGTGTTAGCTTTACGCTTCATTTTTAAGTACACTCTTCCCATATAGTCCAATTAAACCACAGATAATCTTCAGATAATGGAGCAGGAGCGCAAGAGATACTGTATCACGTATTACATGAGTCAGCTACTCCACCATATACAATAAATCTCTTTATATAATTACAAGGCAAAGCAAAAACAAGTCTTTCCAGCTTCATGACCCATTTATAACCCCGTTTATTTCTAATGGGAGTAAACAGGGGCTTTCTTTTTGCTCTGAAGTGGAGATAAGGCTGAAAGAATGAGTCTTCCCTTTGTTGCTTTTCTTTCATTTTTTTTCTTCCATTTTCTTTGCAGGCTGTCCCAGGACAACTCTAAACCACAGTCACTGTGAGGAATGTGTGTATGTGTATGTGCGTGTGTGTGTCTGTTTGGGGGCTTGGGTTCAGGCCCAGGAACACATTTCCTCAGGCCCAAAGACTCCACAGCTGAATTATGTGACTGAGGTTAGTCAGAGGAAGGCTACAGGATTTGTCCCAAGCTGGTTATCATTTTAAGGGCTAAATTTAGAAAATCCCATGGCTGCCTGAAGCTGGTAATAAACACAAAGTCAGCCATAGTCATATCATTTGGAGTCTGGAGCTTTTTCACTGTAACATATTATCATTTAATATAACCAACAGGTCACAAATTAAAGGAAAACCAACATGAAATGTCTTGGTGTTGGGCCCCTTCCAACTGCCAGAACAGCTTCAGTGTTCCTTGGCATTGATTCGACACGTCTCTGGGACTGTACACCAGGGATGAAGATTGTTGCTCTGAAAGATATGCATCATTTGGTGTTGCGACGATGCTGGTGGAGAGAACCATCTCACGTCTTACTCCAAAAGTCTCCCAAAGGTGTTCGATTGGGGTGAGATGTGGTAAGTGGGAAGGCCATAGCATAAGATTTAGATCATTTCCATCCTCATTAAATCATTCATTAAGGCTTCCATGTGACATAACTGTAACGCATTCACAAAATTGCGTGTTTGAGTCCAGATGATGCCACAGCCATCCACAGTCAGTAGTCTAGAGAGCAAAATAGATCCTGCTCTCTGGGTGGGATGGATGACATTAGTGTCTCTCCCTTGTCGATCACAGAGGCACTAACCAATCAGGGGTGTCTGTGAGCTCGTGTATGCAAAAGAAGGTAGACAGCACTTTCTTCTGAGTGTGTTATGCTGACCTGTGGTGCAACAAGTTTGACTAGATGCAGTTGGCTAGCTTCATACATCACATTAGAAGCATATGTATAAACCCTCACCCTGCCTTATAGCCATCAGGGCAGAGTACAGGTTCCCAACCCTGGTCCTGGAGAACCCCCATCCTGCAATGTGTGTTTTCCTTTCTGAGTCAAAGTGGGTGTGTTAGAGCTAAGAAAATACTAAAATGTGCAGGACAACAGGATCTCTAGGGCAAGGGTTTGGAATCTGTGGGGTAGAGCTAGCAAAGGGGGGGTGAAAATTGGAAAAAAGCCAAAAAAGAAAAGGCAGCCAGACTTCATACCCTGTTGACGGGAGTGGCTCCACCCTCGAAGAAACCACTTCCATCATGAAAGATAAAGAACTTTGTATTGTTTTCCAGTGATGCTTACGTCTAACTGGACAAGCTTGCTTTGAGTGTGTTATCTTGTTGGACTTAAAAACTACTGAGCAGATGTTTGCATCTATGTGTCTGTTTAGTGAGAGCATCCAAAACCAAGAGTCAAACCAAAGCCACTAGTCTTGAAAGCATACGGTTTGAAGTTTGAATCCAAGGACCTTCTAAATATAGGCAGAAACATTCATTTTTAAATCTTTAAGCTTAAAAATAACACTATGTTGAGTGCTACTGAGAGCACTCCACACTCAAAATTCTAAGTGCAGCTGAGGAGGATTCACATGATCATCCATCCTCTGCTATCTGGACGTATATTTAGAGCACACGTGAGGCCAAGCGGAGGAATCACTCCAGCACAGAGCTCACATTCATCTAGTTATTCCTAGTGTCCAGAAGGTGCTCAAAGATTTATAGGTGAAACTGACGAGGATTACCCAGGGTGGTCTGGAAAAGGCATTATCTAGAAGTCACCTGACTCACACAAGGTTGTGGAGTACGGTTATAAAAAAACAGTGTTGGACACTTTTGTTTCATTTGTGTCTCATGAATTGTATTAAATAAATGTATTTAGGTGCGATCAATTGGGTGTCATTTGTTTTAGACAAGCGACAATGCTGATTCTCTCCCTCTCTCACACACACACACACACACACACACACACACACACACACACACACACACACACACACACACAC
>JAQLOM010000020.1:12053225-12063685 GCA_030068315.1 Chrysichthys thysi
TTTCCACTTTCTTGGGACCCATAATGAAGCTTATAGAGCAAAAATGCAGAGAAACACAACGAAAAAATGCATTGAACGCGGAGTGCTTGAGCGGATCTGAATGTTTGTGGTGTGAAGCGTGGGTTGGTTGCCTGTACGTCAGTCAGAGCTTTGGTTGTCAAAATCTGCTCGGGAATTTAGTTCGTGCACCGATATTATTTTCATTTTATTCTATGTTTTATTGCCACACACAAACCAAAATACACTTTAAAAACATGTTTTGTGGCTGAAACACATTCATTGTATTTACATTCATTTCAATGGGAAAAAATTATTCGGGTCGTGAACAAGTCCGGTCGCAAACAGAGTCTCGGAACAGATCAAATTTGAGAGTCGTGGGTCCACTGTATATGAAATTTTGCATTTATTACTTATTTACAGTAATTTTTTCCAGATTTTTTCCCTTAAAGGTGAAAAATGACTGACATCAAAAGAATACCAGAATACTGTTTTTGATGGTTACCGTATGTGACCTCTTGCTTCATCAGGACCCCGAATCTCTGAAGAAGACTCAAGGAGTCGGTCCTATCCGCAAAGTGCTTCTGTCTAAAGAGGACCACGAGGGGCTTGGGATCTCGATCACAGTGAGTCCTAGCTCCAGTTTTGCCAGAAGGATCTACAAAATTTCTCTCTCGCGCACATCGTGCCTAAAATTCAGCTTTCAGATGCATTGGATCATAGATCAGAATGATCACAGTGTGTACGCTTAGCGTGTGTGTTTCCGGCATGACCTTTGTGCACCTCTGATGTTGCAGGGAGGTAAAGAGCATGGAGTCCCCATCCTGATTTCGGAGATCCACCCAGCCCAGCCTGCAGAGCGATGCGGGGGGCTGCACGTGGGAGACGCCATATTAGCTGTCAACAACATCAACCTGAGAGACGCCAAGCACAAGGAGGCAGTGACCATCCTCTCCCAGCAGGTTTCCGTCTCCCTCCATACGTGTTAAAAACGCGATTTGTGAGATTCCCAAGTTGTGATACATGTGTAGCAGCTCGGTGGCTGATTCATTTTATCCTTTTATCCGGCAGAGAGGCGAGATTGAGTTTGAAGTGGTGTATGTGGCCCCAGAGGTGGACTCTGATGATGAAAATGTGGAGTATGAGGATGAGAGTGGGCATCGCTATCGTCTCTACCTGGATGAGCTGGAGGAGGGAACGGGCAGTAGCCATGGCAACGGCCCTGCGGATTCTGCATCACTGCAAGGCAAGAACGTGATGATGATGATGATGATGATGATGATTTTAAAATAGCAATAGATTAAGTGTTGTGGAGCTTCAGTGTTTTAGATGTCCTGGTTTAGATCTCCATCAGCTGCAAGTTTGAGGCTTTTAAAGGTTATAAAAGACTGCACATTGGCTGTCACAGTGTTTTGTAAACATTAAAGCGCATGCTGTTGGTTGAGAAACTGTAAAAGCAGCGTAATACCTTCAAATATATACACTAAACTTGCACATTCACGTCCTTACAAATTCCCCTCTCGATCGTCTCTTCTGTCATATCCAGTGGTGGAGAAACACCTGATGGTGGATGGAGCCGAGAACGGAGACACGGGCATCTCCAGCGAGAGTCCTTCTGAGGAGACGCCCTCCAAGACGGCTGAGTCTCCTCAGAACTCGTCCTGAAGAGCTGGGAGAGACAAAGAGGGCTCCGGGGCCCCCCCCCTCACAGGGAGATGGAGAGAGGGAGAGCGAGAGAGAGAGTGAGAAATAAAGACTTCGGCCCTGTATGATAGCTGTAACATACGAGATGTGCGTTTTGTACCATATGGACATGACACGGTTTCAGAGTCCACTGGAGATCACATGGAGACACCTAGAGAAGAAACGCGGAGAGGACGGGTTCTTACATTTGAAGTTGTACTCAAGCACGGTGTCTTCTGAGATGGTGTCACCGACTGTGGTCAGGAAAACGGCTGAGCGTGAAGAGTATTTCCAGAGAAACAACTCCAGATTTAACAAGGTGGAAGTGATGGGATGTGATGGGTGTTTTTGTTTTGGTTTTTTTACTTTTTATATCTGTGTGCAGTTACTGATCCCCAGCAGGTGAATTAGACCTGAGGTCTGAAGCTTTACTGGGGTTATTAATCGGAAATCCTTTCTTTCTGTAAATTATTTATAACAGAGTTAAGGTTGGCACACTAAGATAAGGGTCAATCCACCTCAGATCACCCGATTTTTCAAAATTTTCCCGATGGAGCATCTCAGAATCGTTTCATACTTGCCGGAAATGATGTCACGATTCCCAATAAAGTAGTGTGAAAAATTTCAGCATCTGAATTAGTTTGTGAGTTTTACAGGCGTCAAAAGGGGGCGTGGCCCTGTACACACCCGCGCTAAAGAAAAAGTTGCCTTACATTTTGAATTATTCATACTAGATGCATAAATTTTTTTAGGGATTGTTGTTTAATATAACATGTCTCGAACGTCCAAAATTGCATATTTGCCAATTTATGGCTTGCTAAATATCTAAAAATAAACAAAAGTAAAAAAAAAATTTGGCCATCTCTATCTCCACGCTAAAGCACATCAGACCTTTAAACGTTCCTTCCTGTTACTCATGGTAAAGTTCTTTCTTAGCAGTCAGGTGTATGTCTGAAAGAACTCAGGCTTTCTGGTTTATGTGATGATTAAAAGGAAAAACACACACACACACACACACACACACACACACTGTATTTTAAATGCTTATTGCTCATGTGTGACAAAGTCTGAAATAGAAATCACTTGAAATTGTATATTAATTAATTAATTAGCAAATACACACAATATGAAGTGAACCAACCTATAAAAATGACGGTATTAAATATGCCATGCTTTGCAACATGCTATAAATCGGCATATATGCAGCTGTGAATGGGTTCGAAGTCAACGTTATCTTGTACTACACAACAATCCCTGTAAATCCTTCCAGAGTAACATTTGCGGTAGTTCGTACAGGACACGTCCCCTTTTTAAAGCCTCTATAGCTCAAAAAAATAAATGGCCGATGGTCACTCCTAAGGCTTCTGGTGATTTCACATGGATTGACCCGTAAGTGATTTTTCTATTTCGTACATGTCATTTTAGCGTCTTCCTGGTTACGGAGAAGGGTTGGTAAAATGTTATTTAGCCGTGAGATTAATTTACAGACTTGCTTTATTATCCAGGGTACAAGAGGTTCGTCCTGCTAAATGAGTGCACCTTGTTAGTTCATTTCCAAGAACAAAAATAGACCTGACATTCCAATGAGGCCAGGCTTCTTTGTTTTTACTGCCTCCCTTGCTTAACCAATCACAACTCTTTCTGCACCCAGGCTTGCTCTGAAACGGTTGACGATATTTGAATAGGTTATGTGCAGCACCTAGAAACAATAGACAAATTTTGACATTTTGAGATACAGAACGAAGTCATTACAAGTAAGGATTTTTAGTGACCCAGTGTCGCGCTCCAGCAACTTGCTTGAACTGTGACGCCGACTATGTAAGGAAATCGCACTTAGCTAGCTAGTTTTTGTTTTCATCTTAAAACAGACCGACAGTTTTTACCCCTGCCTTTGTTAAACATAACGCAACAGGATCTTTACAGTAAGATAACCAAGGTGTGAGAAAGTGAATAAAATCATTTTGTCAGTTTTCTTATTTTTTGAAATATAAGCATCAAAGTATATTATAAGGGGACAAAAAACATTTTGGCTACAACCAAATTTTTCATCTGGGCTATTTTATTATTTTTTTCCTTGAAGAATTCAGGTACAGCACTATCCATCCTAAGGGGTCTCCCAGTCTGCAGTACACCTCTATATTACAGAAATTTTAATGAAAGTGCTAAATCACATAGTGCTAAGCCTGGGGTTATATTGCACAGGTAACTACATATGCGCGCACACACACACACACACCTACAGCTGCTTGAGTATATTTGGTCATATACTAACTGGTTCTGTGTACATTATACTGTACATATTTGGAAGATTTTAAACTCTATCCACCAGAGGGCAGGTTGGGGCCCAAACATCCCTGCTGCAAAAAACGATATCTTAGATATTGTAAGTTTGTAGTATGTATGCAAATCTTCCTCATAATATAAGTATTAAATCCTATTTATAAACATTTCTACTAATTCTAAGCTTAAAATGGCAGAAATTTCACTATTTTGCTTAATTAGATATCTCTTTTTTGCAGTACAGACAGGACGTTTGCATGACACCTAGACAAACGTTAGTGGGTTCTCCAGAACGTTGTTTTTTTTTTTGTTTTTTTTTTTTAAACTAGAACGTTCACCAGATTTGCACGCTTGTGCGTTAGTTTGTTTTGAGACCTTCCAAACTTGTTTTAGGTGTTGTAGCTGTAACCTGTGTCTCAAATCACATCGATCTGCTGAACGCCAGTGTGTGATCTGAGACGTAGCTCGGGTTTGTTTAGTCTGTTGCCGCTTTGTTGTTGTGATCTGCTCTCAGCATGGTTGCGTCATTCAGATGCAAAAAGCTGAGAAACGAATGAGCCAAATCCTCACAGAATATAAACAGCAGCCATTTTGTGTACACATAATACCCAGGAGCCTGACTGGGAAGTCACATCACTGTCCTTGTGTGTGTTTCGTTCAGCTTTTGCAACATTTCTGCAGTATCTGAGAATGTGGTCCAGAATATTCTGGACCATTTCTGTAGAGTTATTAACGTAAAAACACCCGAGGATGCCTACTATACTATACTATACTATACTATACTATACTATACTATACTATACAAAAATGTAGGAGAAATTTTGGAGAAACAGAATGATTATGTAGCTACGTCTTAGCAATGTAGCTAACAAGTCATTTAAAGAACAATGTAAACACAGGCGTAGTGATGGAAACGTTTCCAAATCGATAGAGAATATCAACATTTACCTCAGATTTGTTGAAAAACAGCTGCTAGAAAACTGCTACATATTCTTATGCAGCGTTTGAACTGGGAACGTGTTTTCACAGTGTTTTGAAAATGACGTGAATAAATACCTGTCGTGATGATCATGACTTTGTCACAGTTCACAGTTGGTGCTTTTTAATATGGAACACCTCAGCAGTTCAGTTAGCGATTGACACTATATGTAAATGTAATTTTAGCCATATGCTTTAGTTTTTTTCAGTAATTTGCCAACATATCTGAGGTAAATGTTGATATTCTCTATAATTTTGTCTGGCTTCCTCCATCATTCGGCATTTACTTTGGTCTTAAAAGGAGGTTTCTTGTGTACCAGTGAGCTAAATCAATCTCCTCAACCGGTAGCTAGCTGGGTATTTTTTCTCAGTTGCCTAGCAACAGTGTTCTGCTAACTTTAAATCCAGTTTAAACACCTTTAGAGGAATATTGTTATAGGAACGAAAAAGGTAACAAGTGGAATCAGGAGCTGATAAACAGTCTGGTTTACAATTTATCCATTTTTGTTTGTTTGTTTGTTTTTTGTTTGGTTTTATTTTTAATTAAGAAATTCTCAACAGGAAATAAGACATAGGAGAGAAATATTGAGATGAGGTGACCTGAGATTGTGCAATATGTTTGTGAACAGGGTGCCGTTCTTCGTACATCACATAAGAAATAAGCAAGTCATGCTGTTATAGGAATATAGTTATTGTCATGCGATTGTTTTCCTCGAACCGCATGTCGTGAAGTGTTTTATTCCTCTTAGACTGCGGCAATTTGCCTGCGCTAACGACTTGTATTTATTAACGAATGAAATACCACACATTTAATCTTGAACACCCCCCCTCCCCCCGGCGTGCGCTCAAAACACAGTTACTATCATCACTACACTGTAGTAGCTCTAAACTGTCCTTTTTCTCAACACCCCTTTGTTTTCTCTTGAAGCCAATAAGAAAAAACATCATCACATATCTGAGAAATCACCACACGCAAAATGCTCAGTTCTCTGACTCCAAGAGCTGCTGTGATGTCTGTTGTAAAGTAAAATATCATCAGCCCTGAATTATTACATGGATGACTTTTCTGTCGTTCGCTAATTAGAAGATCCCTGTACCAGTATTTTACCTGCTCTTTTCTGAGGCATTTTACAGATCTTGTACTTGACCTACAAACATCCAGTATGCTTCTTTTCTAATCCGGACTTCTGGTCCCTCTGAAACTTTTATTTTATTTTTTTTTTAAAGGAGGCAATTTGTAGACAATCAGCTTGTGGACCTTCTGGACCAGATTTTCTGTTACTGATTTATTACGCAGTGTGTGTGGGGGGGTGGAGAGGTAAGATTCTCTTAACTCGCTCACACTGACGCTGCACACTGCGGGAAACACCAACAGAACGCATCGAGCCCGCTCGAGATTTTAAATCAGCCTGTACTTCATATGGTTTACTGGTGATTGTTAACTTCCTGCTTGTCACATGATCCATATTTCTGCAAGCTAGGCATGTGCCGATAATCGGTCTTCTGATATACCGTGATATTCGACTCTGTTGGTATTACAGGTACTGTAGATCACCCCTACTACCTAGGGAGCATTTCAGGGCAGCATTTGTACATCTGATGTAAAATATGTCCCATTCAAAATGCAGTTTCCTCCTCCTTCTTTCTTTCTTTTTTTTTGTTGCAAATTTGCATGAAGAGAATCTCATAAGTGTGTTCTCAATGTTAGTCCAGAATAAGATCGGCACATGTCTACTGCAACCTGAAAGGTTTGGTATAGATGTCATATCGGTATTTACTGCATAACAATATTGGAATAAACTTATTTGCTCATTTCAGCTTGGTTTGCTTCTACTAATGAGAAATACTGTTAAAGGAATACGCCGGAGTTTTAAACTAATCTATGTGGGTTGTGTGGGTGATTACCCCAGACAAAAATTTCAACAAATTTTCATTAGCGGGGGAAAGAAAAAAAAAGAAAGAACCCTGTGTATTCCAAAATCATTTATAATGGCCATCCAAAGTCAGTTGCTGAACTGTAGAAATGTTTACGGGAAAAGTTTTTCCTAAATTCTTCAGTCAAAGATTGTTCTAAATGATGCTCTAAAACCTGAAGGTATTACTTTTTATCAGAAGGAGGAGATATTTGGTTGTTTAAATGAAACAATTGCCTCTAGAGCTACATTATAAGTGAATTTCTATCACTAAGTATATTCCGAAGAGCTTGTGTAAACTCTTAAACTTTATCTGGATCTTACGTGTTGCTGGTCTCAATCTGAGGTCTACCTTCCTTCTTGTTATGGTGCAGTCATCTTGATGATAGCTTGACCTTGCTGCAAACCAGAGAATGGTCAGAGTCACAGTCGGCACTCTGATAGCCGCGTGTGAGTTTGACTCTGGGCAAAGTTGGACGTCTGGTTAGGATCAGATCTGGCTGGTGCCAGTGCTTGGACCTCGAGTGTCTCCAGGAAACCTTGTGATGTGGCTTGGTGTTAAAAAATGTATTAGTGATGCACAGGCGATGGCAAGAGCAGAACTCAAGGAAGCGCTATCCGTTTTCATTCAGCCTGCCAATGCCAAACTGTCCTAAGCGGATTGGCCAGGAAGAACACCCACTCTCTAGCATTGAAATCTCCAAGGATAAAGAGCGGGGCACTCACAGAGATGTTCTTGACACTGGTTCTGAGATACTGAGATGGTCATTACACAAATTTAACACATGATGACGTTTTGTGGACATGCTGAAACGGTGGCCAAACAAGTGACGTTCACATACTCACTTGTGCAGTTTATCTACAATGAATATAAAAGATAAAAAGAAACATGCCCTAGATGGCACATTTGAGCCAAATCATCCCCCGTCTGTGTTTTCTAAGCCGAACACAGCTAAATGCTGAGATTTCTTGAACAGCTACTTTAAAACCGCACCGATTAGCTAGGCTAAAACGTTCCGCCATTGTCGTGATTGTCATGGGCTGCGTATCAAATCTAAAAATTTTGAACTTGCACTCAAATATTTACTAAGTTAGAAAAGTGCAGAAGACAGGTACAGTGCAAAACAGACCTTTTTAAATCGGTTTGAAGTCTTTGTAAAAGGTTTTTAAATGAAAAAAAGATAGGAAAACCAATTAGCGTTAATACTCTAACAGTCTAGAACCGTACATAGTGTACGTGTGCGATTTGAGACACAATGCTAGTTTATTTAGTCATTACTGGACAAATTGTCACATTGTGCTATAATAATTACGCTGGTTTACACTAAACTGCAGCATAGTGCTGAATTTACAATTCAAAAGCAAGTATCATGCAGCCTAACAACGAAAGGCGTTAGGATGAGACGGATGAAAACACTCGACAAAAACTTCCTGACGCAGTTCAGCATCTGCCCTTAAACTTGCATGATAAGCGAGTTTGGCGTTCTTTTCTCAGCACATGGAAACGTTTTGAAATTCGTATCTGTGCTGATCACACACAGCAGATACGATAACTAGAAATTTGTAATAATTCATCTGGAAAACACTCGAGCATTCCTTTCGTGAGAGAAACTACGCGTTTTAAAGGTCCGTGCTAAAGGATGATGTTCCAACACCAGGGGGCGACGTTATCCTGAAATACACTTGTGTCCAATTGTTATATGTAACTGGTTCTGGTGGATGTAGTGTTGCAGCTTTAATACCAACATGTTCTAAGAAAACACCATCATATAAGAGGATAATTATAAATTATCATTCTGACACCTGATAGACATCTACAATGGTTAACTTCATCTGAGAGATTTGTTGAGTGATATATTCTCTGAACAAACACACACACACACACACACACACACAGAGCAGACGACCTGGCATGCAGACCCCTCCCCCTCCTCCCCAGTTAACACTCTGCATGAAGAGACATGTATGGAATTTTTGGAGAAGCAGGAAAGCCCAGAGCTCTGATGATGAGAGAAGCTTCTTGCATGCTTTCATGTTGCTTTGATGCACATGCCGTGTTCTCAGGGTGGTGTGAGCTGGGAAACGAGAACAGAACGAGGAGGAACGCTGTGTGGAGGACGTAGCCCACATCCTGGTGTGAAGAGCCCACACCTTCCTCTCCCACACACACACCACCAAGTCTGCCTTAGGAATCTCATCAGACATCATTTAGGCTTTTTGTCTTAAAGATGATGCTATAGTATGATCTGGGTCATTTAGCTGCCTGTTTTCAGTTCCCTTGGAGTTGGACGCCGTTTCCTCTGCACCTCTTCTCCGACAAACAATGGTACCGTGGTCAGATACTGACCCTGATCGGGACTAGATGATTCACACAGTGTGCAGGGAAAATAATTTTAGCTTTATTCTCCAGCTGTAGTAATTAGGAAACCAATCAACGACAGTGATGAAACAGATTTACTGATAAATGCAGCTTGAAACCACGTACTCTTTTTCTGTGGTGGAAAACACAGAAAATAATACATCAAAACAAGAAACAACAAGGCGATTTCAGAAAAATGCTGCAAGTTTCCCACGGTATCCGGCCTCTGGGACGTAAGGTCAGCTTACCAAAATGGCGCCCATAGTGTCGAACTTCCGTACTTCCTAATTATCAACGTATTTTCCATCTTGCGCGTAGCGCTTTAGAATCTTCGGTCGACTATAGAAATGGTAATAGGAACAAGCCGAGTGCAGAAGTTTGCGCATCCCCCTCTGCAACAAGAAATGTAACAGAAGTTAGATTTATGAGCCGTCCTTTAGCCCTTAGCGATGAGCAAAATAATCCAAAAAGTGCATTTTATGGATTTACGAAACATTAAAAAGAAACTTCGATGAGAGAATTCTCTCCTGGTTTTTGTTTCAAGTTTTCCTAGTCTACTGTTTGGTCTCCCTAAACAATCTGGTGGATCTTGTGATTTCTTCTCTCACCCTCTGTACTGTGGGACATCAATTCCTTCAATTTCACTCCACTAAATAATTGTGCTCGAGCTTGTTTGAGCCTCTTTTTCTGTTGTTTTAAACAACCAACATGTTTATTTTACATCACAAGACGTCATTTTCGAATGAATTAAGAGACGTACATCCTGTTAGTGAGGGATGCAAACTTTTGCGCTTGCCAATAAATATCTAGACTGCTATTAAAATGTTGTACACTGGAATTCCGACGTACGTTCGTGTTCATTGAGAAACCAACGGGGTGTAAACTTTTGCACTTAACCATCTGTATCGACGAAATGGAGTTTAATAGAGAGCTTGGACAGCGGTGTGAATGGGGATCAGCTGCTGTTCATGACTGATGCAACACTGTCACATTCCTACACACACACACGCACAGGAAGAAAGTGTGTGTGTGGGTGTGCCGTTTTTAATCCCGACTCATAATGCACATCCTGTGTGTTTAGGAAGTGTGAGCAGTCTGTAGATCAGTGTCTTTTACAGCCGTGTGTGTGGAATGCAGGAGGTTTCCAACATGTTGCTCTCACGGACCACGACTGCTATGGACACACACACACACACACACACACACACACACACACACACACACACACACACACACACACACACACACAC
>JAQLOM010000020.1:12121772-12134368 GCA_030068315.1 Chrysichthys thysi
TTAACGTTATCTTCATTGAAACAAATTGTGTTTTTCTTTCAAAAATAAGGACATTTCGAAGTGACCCCAAACTTTTGAATGGTGGTGTACATAAAATAACAAACACTTTTTAAAAAAACAATATTATTCAAATATACGTTTGTTAAGGTGAAAAGTTTTTGCCTGTGAAGATCAACGATCAAACCGGAGTGCCACAGGGTTCCAATTTGGGACCGCTCCTATAATGTTTCACCACAAATGGATCGAAATAGTTTTATTCATGTTCTCAGCATATGGGATATTATGATGAGAACGTGAATAAAAGTAATTCGATTCTTTTGTGTATACGAAATAAAAATTTCTACTCAAACCATTTTAAAGAGATTACGCTACTCTATGAATGTTTCTAAAATCATTGATGACTAACCATAACGTTAACTGTAATTTAAGAAGTAATGAAGCACATAGGTTTATTTTGCCTGCACAAATGATGCTGGTTGACGTCGCGTCATTAAAACATTTAACGCTCAATGTCTCTAAAGCTGTTTGAGCACGAATTTTTATTTTGTGTGCAACACTAAAGCACAGATAAATCGAAATCCTTTTATTCACGTTCTCATCATATGAGGTGTTAAGTTCACAGTGCTTAATGTTTCTAACGATTTTCTGCTCTAACTGCGCGCGTAAATATTTCTTTTCACCTTTTCGTCTCCGATTTACAGCGGCATTAAAAAAAATCTAAAAGCATTAGAATTGTAAGGCAACTAAATCACATCTATAAAGATAAAATAAAAATGTGTAAAGCATTATTGCATCAATCCTCATTGCCACAAATACACACCTTGCAGCAGCCTGATAAAATTCCCTTGAATATAGCCAGGCTTTTTAAAAAGACACAAATCTGTGCTTTCTATTACTTATATTCAGCTAAAAAAAAAAAAATCAAAGCTGTCTATTAATTTGAGCAACAAATTTCTGCCAATAAGAAATATATATATATATATATATGTGTGTGTGTGTGTGTGTGTTTATATATATATCTTACCATGTACATGCATGTTTCAAATCAAAGGATTCTGTTTACCAGATTCATTATCAAGGTCAGACTTTTGATTCGTCACTGTAGAGACAGACACATTAGAGTAGTTTAGATTACAGTAAAGTTATGATGAGCTTCTCTCCTGTTTGTCTGGATTGCAGTACAGTCTGCATGGGGCCCTGGAGGATGTGGAAAGCTTCTTCAGTGAGAAGTGTTCTGAGATTGCTTACTCATCATGTATCATAACAGAATGTTGTTATGTTGGCTGAGAGAGGTTGCACAACATCCTAAGTGCAGAGGTGCCAATAATTACAATGCATGGATATGTTTTAATATTTAGTTAAATGTACTTTAGTCAAAGGGTAAATCTTTCCTGTCTCAAAATTATAGAAAGATAAATAACCACAAGATTGTTTTTGTAAGCTTTTTGTCGAGTAATTGTAATATGAAGACCTTAGTGGGAAATTAGGAGTGTGCAAGTCAGTGCCGGGCCCAAGCCTGGATAAATTGGGAAGGTTGGGTGATGTCAGGAAAACCTGTGACAAATCAAACATATGGATGAATTTTGATGCACTATGGCGACCCCAAACAGGAGAAACTGGAAGAAGAAGAAGAAGAAGGAGAAGAAGAAGAAAATGAATACAGGGAGTCCTCGGGTTACGGCGTCATAGACCTACGGTGTTTCCGTGGTTACGTCATCTCCCATAAATTTATTAAAAAGTCTTAGAAAGAGGTTTTGTTTACATTCGCTGTTGAAAATTAAATCAATGCGGCACTCAGGATCGACCTCTCGACCAAACCCGCCAGAGTTCATACCAACCCTGAGCACAAACGTACGGACCAATCAGAATCGAGTCCTTCGCCACGTCAGCCAATCAGCACGATTGTTTTTCTTTTTTCTTTTTTTGTTACTAAGTTGGAGATCCGTGTGCTGTATTAGGTGCTGTATTCGGCTGTTTTAACGTTATACAGTGTTGTACAGTGTGTGAGATCCGACTAACGGTGAAAATCGTAATACGTCGAGCTGTAGGAACGGAACTCCGCTGTAAATTGAGGACACCCTGTATTTGGAAATTGGGTATACAGATATACAGGTGACTCCCCGAGTTCCAATGGCCTGACTCAGGGCCAGATTAACCATAAGCCCCCCCCCCCCCCCCCCCAAAAAAAAATTGCTGATGGCTAATGGTCATCAATTAGTGTTTATCAGTAAAAACCACAGTCAGATTACAAGTTACAGGTATAGATACAGGCATATAGTCATATGGTCAAATATAGATACAGCAACACCAATGCAAAGTACCTGTTTTCTCATCTGAAAGTTGATCCACCAGTGAAGATCAGCTCAAGTTTGGATACACTCTCTGTCGAGCGTTCCTCCTGGTCATCCTATGTGTTAGTTAAAACATCATGAACAATAGTGACACGAATCGCATCAGAAACATGCAAGAACATGTGTTGGTTGTCATCAAGGTCGTCCTCGTCCTCTTCCTCGTCCTCTTCCTCTGAGTCCTTGACCTTCACCAGCTCCCTGATGTCTTTTGGATGTCTCTCTCCACGGTCAGGATGTCTTGTTCTATATTACATGCAGACAAATGGCGCTGTTTACAGGGATTCTGTGACGCTATATGGTTGATTAATTTACCGGCTGTGTGTTGACACCTGAGGAAAAGGTGCGCTCTGTGAGTCGATAACGGATGAAAACGAACGACTTGACTGTTGCTTGCATGCATTTGCTGGATGAATGTGAAGTCAGTGCCGCGAATGATTCGTTCATTCATGCTGCCTTTTCCTACGGTTTTGTGAAATCGAAAGGGTTTCGCACGTAGAAACGGGTGAAAACATGTAAATAGTGTTTACAGTCCGGAGAAAGGTGTGAATCTTTTGAGAAATGAGGCACGACTATAGGTTTTTCGTGCCGAGGAAAACGTTCTGAACTGCGTTAACACTTTTGAAAAACTGTAATATAAACACGTGCCCCATGGGAAACATAAAAGTTTGAATCTTTTAGTCACGGTTTTATTGGCACGTAGTGTTTAAAGGCAGAATTTGAATCTCTCTTGCTATCCAGCACGTTATTATTTTTTAAAGGTTTATTTTCCCAAGCCTATTAAACGTGAAATCTGAAAATAAAAGCGCCACTCTTCATGTTTAAATGTGATTTCCATTGGGGCTTTATTTATTTATTTATTTATTTATTTATTGAATTTTTTTTTTTTATTAAATGTATTCTTCCTCTTCAGAATAGCAAGGCCAACCATTTAAACTGTTATTTGAATAAGCATTAGCACTTCACTCTTGGAAGACCTTGAAGGTTTTAGAGACTGATGTGTTGCAGGATGGCGCTGTAATACAGGTGTTAACAAAGCGTTAATATGTCTGGGTAAGAACGATAGCTCTAGTTGTGCGCAGCGTTCACTCAAGGTGATTTGATAATTCACAACACAGAAGTGTTTATAGTTGCTTTCGTTTGGATACACACTGTAACTGAATAAATACACGATTCGTTGGACTGAAATCCCCTAATCCCACAATAATCCTAAACAGTGGTTCTCATTTGTGAAGCATAGTTTGCCGTTCTATGCACAATTGTGTGCACTCCTCATTGGGAACATGGCTATGTCTCTTTCCTGAACAACGGAGCGATCAGTCAGAATCATATCTCACCTGTGAGAACTCTATTCGCCATGCTTATTCGAGCAAATTACCCGGGTCCTGTAAACTCCGCAAAAAATGGAGCAAGAAAAACCGCAGAGAGGACGAGGACGAGGACAAGGACGAGGAAAACGAAAAGGATGAGGACGACGACGCGGACGGAGAGATATTTCCAATGATGTTTGAGCGATTCTGCTTTATAGTGTTGTCAACCATGGGATGAGCATGAGGGAAGCTCGGCAGTGCGTACAACCACTTTTGTGTCACCGCGCTGGATGCAGACAACACCACCTATGCTGTTATATGGAACAATGCTGGTTTCCACAGTACACATACATTTCCCCATGCATCCCCACACCCAGATCATATTCCTTCTATTATATTTCGTCCATCCATTCATTATCACTTACATTACATTACATTAGCGTCATTTGGCAGACGTGCTTATCCAGAGCGACTTACATTTATCTCATTTTTATACAACCGAGCAGTTGAGGATTAAGTTCCTTGCTCAAGGGCCCAGCAGAGGCAGCTTTCATGGGTGCCTTTCACAGGTGCCTTTCACGGGTGCCTTTCTGTATGGAGTTTCCTCCGTGTGCTCCGGTTTCCTCCCACAGTCCAAAGACATGTGCATTAGGTGGATTGGCTACTCCAAATTGTCCGTAGATGTGAGTGTGAGCGTGAATGGTTGTCTGTCTTTGTGTTGCGTGATCCCGAGCCCCGTGTCTAGGCGTGGGTCTGGCGAACTCGCCCTGTAAAATACGTCCCCCGTGACATGTCAGCTGAGCCCCACGGAGTTCGCTTGACGCACCTATGGTACAGAAGGGACTATGGATGGATGGATGGCATCTCTTTGGGCTGTGGGAGGAAACTGTAACACCCAGAGGAAACCCATACAGGCACGGAGAGAACATACAAACTCTACACAGAAAGGCCCCAGTGAGCCGGTAAGTAAGAAACCAGAACCAGTAAGGTGCTAACCATTGTACCACCATACCACAGTCAGATGATGTTATTTTGGAGATGTTTTGCTTTAGCTGTTATGTTTTCTGATTTGCTGTCATGCGTTTGGTTTTTCCGTCATGTGTCGTGTCGTGAGAACCAATGTCTTGTGAATATTGAAGTTGGGAGTGTAAAACACTACCTTCCTAATGTAAGCCTCGTCAACATGTCTATTTACTATCCGTAATGCCATAGCCATAGGGGGTTTAGGGACAATCACGCTAGGCAGCCGATCTGCTCTTAGTGTCAACAACCCCACGTCACCTGCTATCCGATACGCTGAGGTCATTCCTTCCTGTGCCCCTGCTATGGCCGAGGTTCATTTATAACCCGGGGCGAGGATGGCACTGGAGTTTGCGTGTTGCGAGGCAGAGACTAGGCCACTGAAGGGTAGAAACCACAGAGGAATATCAGAGAAATAAATAATAAAAAAAAAAATCAATTTCCTTTTAAATATGTCTTCGAAGGATACCCGCGAGTCCTGGTCGAACACGTGACCTGCCTATTTCTGACAAGGACCTGGATCCAGGCAGAGCCGAAGCCCATTAGCGGATAAAATTAGGGCAGACCACTTGTAACAACACATGCTTACTTCCAACAAAGGCGAGCAGGCTGGTGTCATGGTCATGTGCCATCCATCAGCAGCCTGCGCTGTGATCTGGGGGACAGCTGAAGGGGGGGATTGACAGCTTTGTAGGAGCTGATGAGGTAAAGGAGGCACGGTGGAGGCTGGAGAAGGGGGAAGATACCCAATGAAGACTTGCAAAGTCGTTAAATAAAGGTGGATATTTGCTAACTGTCAGACCAAGCCTGCTGATGCGATGCTGTTACATTCCTCCATGACCACACCATTCTGGACATTACTGTTAAAACAAGCTTAGTGGTGGACTGAAGGACGGCTATGTAAGGAATGAAATACTGAAGGACATTCTGTTATGGATCCTGTTACCTCCCTGAAGCACATCCTTAGGTGCTTTGCCTCTTACACCAGGACAAATTGACAAACATGATCCATTGAATCCAGGTATTATAACATTTAATGACATGGATCATCCTCAGACACGGTCGCTATTATCCTGTTATCACTTACTCACACTTAGCGCTATAAACATTCATTCCCTCACCAGGGTTTGTTTCTCATCTTTCTTGAAGTTAATTGGAAGACAGACTGGAAAGCTGTTTCTCCAGAAGACGTTCTTTTCTGTAAAATCATTACTCTTTTACCGAAGACTCCTTCCGTAAATTAATATTCCTGGGAATGTTTAGGAAACTTCAACAAATCAACAAGTAGGCACGTTTTTTGTATCCATTCCAATCAGTTTCTCAGATCAACCCTCCAAACTCATACAATTCCCTGGGGCTGAACGGCGACGATGAAAACGATGTCGTAATTAATTCATTCATTAATTACCTGACACCTTCTGACCAATCAGAATCGAGAATTCAATACATACGGTAGTATTCATGGTTACCAAGGCAGAATTTGTTTTTTGTTGTTGTTGTTGTTGTTGTTGCTCAAATACAACATAAATGAAGTTTTCCAGTAGGATTATGTAGTAATATTATAATAAAAAAAAAACCATTAAATGAATTAGAAAACTAATGTAAGTAAATGTTACGATACTGTATTTATGGTATGGGTTGTTTTTTTTTTCTTCCTTAACAGGGATTTTCCTGACACATTTATGAACAAAACCAGCCAACAGAACAGATGGGAAGTTAAAAAAAAAAAAAGGGAAAAAAGAGAAGAATAAAAGGCTTTTGGAACCATGTATCGTGTAGAAACATTTCGCTCTTCAGGGTCGCGGGGGGAAGCTGACTTCAGGTGACACATGGGTGACATGTACATGTCTTTGGACACTGTGAGAGGAAACCGGAGTACCCAGAGGAAACCCATGCAGACACTGGGAGAACATGCAATCTCCACACAGAAAGGCACCCAGGTCGACCTCGGGGATCGAACCCAGGACCTGCTTCCTGTGATGCGTCAGCGCTAACCACTCCGCCACCGTGCCGCCCAGTGTAGTAACATAACAGATGAATTAAAATAATTTGTTAAAACATATTAAAATGCAATCAAACGGTGTGGAATGTTGAGAATAGAGCTGGGGGGGAGAGATAAGGGAAAGCTCAGTTTTATGAATGTTTTTTTCTTAAATGTTGCAGTATTGCTCACATTGCAATGAAAAGTCAGTACGCTTCATTAAAAACTCTGTAAAAGTCATCTGCTCTCCTCTTTCAGAATGATCCGTTTTTATACACTGAAAAATCCCGGGTTACCGATTGGAAGGTCGTGAGTTTAAATCCTTGCATTTCCAAGCCGCTGAACGCGAAACCCGCGAAACTGTTCTGCTTATAAATGAGATAAATGTAAGTCGCTCCGGATAAGGACATCTGCCAGACGTAACTGTACGCACAACATAGGGTAGAATTTCTGTTTATCATGGCAATGTCATATTAAATATCCAAAAGCTTTCAGTGTTAAATCTCAACATGGTGGTCTTTGTGCCGATAAGGCAGGCCTGTCGTGCACGGTAGACAATATGGCAGAATATAAATGTGATTTGAGTGTCCTCACAAGGCGATCCACATTAAATGGGCACGTACGTCCTTGCTTTCTGAACCTTCTATTCAGATACTCATTTCAAGACCTCTATTATGCAGGACCATTAAGGCTGTGAAACAGCACATCTCCCTTCAGAAAGCGCTTCTTTGTGGCCATAAAGACACACCATACATGTGCCATAGAGTGCTGCGAAGAAAGAGAGTGTTTGCCGTGAAGTGTAATTCCAAGCACTCTGAATGGTACGGACAAAAAGTTCGAGAAAAACGGCTTCAACAGAGAAAACGCTTTGGAATGACCAAAAAACCCCCAAAACATTTAATTAAATGAAAAATTTTTAATCTGTCTATGCATTTGGTTACAGAAGAAACACTACACAGATAACGGCTATTAAAAAAAAAAAAAGGTATACGATTGCTGGAAAGAAGGAATCTCTGAACAGCTTGGAATCTCAGCCTGGTCCCATGTCTCCGGGTCACACTTGTGGTGTATTTATAGGTCTCAGTGTGGACAGATGTGGTAACTCATCTACCGAGCAGGCTGCTCTTTTTTTTTTTTTTTTTTTGTGCACCTTCACAGGACTTTGTAGCCGCCACGGATTGCTGAACGTGAAAAGCCCTTTAGGTGGAGTGAAGACACCTCCGCTGGACAGACATCTCACTTTACACGTCGCTTCTAAAGGCTCTGAGAAAACCCCACCGAATAGGACTTGTGAACAGGAACCTGTGCGGTGGGGACGCCATGAACACCGGTAGGATTTATTTGAAATTATTCTGAAATCATCTCAAAAGGTCACCGGCAGCAGACTCAGATGAGCAGAAAGACCTGGTTAGGGTGTCTCAGTGGAGGTTGGTGGAGGGTGAAGGAGGTGGAGAGGCCCCTCTCCTGGGTGGTGACAGAGGCAGCTGTCCTGACTTTTTTGCCCTTCTCTGTCGACCATTAATTTCGCACAAAGGCCCCCAGTGACAGCTTGCTCATAGTGACCATACTTGGAAACAAGGTGCATGACAGACACGGTGAGAATGGCATACACGGGCTGGACGTGAAGCGATACGCGCTTTGACAGCGAGACTCTGACAATGCAACAACAAAAGTAAAATAAAATAAAATAAAATAAAATAAAATAAATATTATAAAAATAAACCTGCCATGAAGCCATGAATCGACATTCATTTAGAAGGGTTCTGAAATGCTTTTGGAGAATTTCCTGCTTGTGATTGGTAAATTTCTGCGGTACAAGTGGAATAAAATGTTTCAGGGCATGCTGGTTTAAACCGTAACACCGCGCCATCCCATCACCCCATTGTTGATTCTTTTTCTCTCACTCGCACCTGTTTTAATCTCTACATAATGTTTGGGGTTTTTTTTTTTTCTTTGTTTTTTTGAGAATCCACGATCACTGGCCGCTATTTTTCATCCAGGATTTGGGACCTGGGTCCCCAGAGGAGAGTAGATCCCTTGTTGGCCCTTCAGACGCGTTTTCTCCAGTCATGTTGCTGCGATTGGTTACCGAACCCTGAAATTGCCCCTCAGCTATGTAAATGAGCTAAGTTAATGAATGGTTTCTTTCATCACACAGAGTGCGATGCAACTATTCTATCTATCCTGTCTATGCTTACCTAGGCTTCTGTTTATGATGAGAGTGTGCCAGGCATTCAGACTAAATGAAAATATACACTCGAGGAACCATCCCAGGCATCTTCCATAACAAGCTCCAGAAACTCTCTAAAGCATCGCTGCTATGCTGCAGGGAATCTTGAGAATCTTGCGCTTAAACCACTGCGCCTTCAGTCGGACCTTGGTGTGTGTGTGTGTGTGTGTGCATGCGTGAGAGGATATAGAGTGGCTGAGAGGGGATCATAACAGTGAGCTCTCATGATTAAAATTTTCCAGGATGTGGGTTGCAGTTCATTCGCAAAGGTGATTCAGTGTCCCGAGTGCTGCCTTGTGTGGTCTCCTCCTTCCAGCCGCTCGTTTCGGTTAACCGTTCCCACATGGCGGCCCGGTCGCTCGGCTGAGGGCGGGAAGCCAAAAGCTATAATCATGGTGGAAATATGGCGGAGCGAATGACTTAACAAACCCGAGGAATTTGCCCACTTACGGGGCAAGCACTTCAAACGCTGAGCACCAATGAGCGTAATAGGTTCGTTCCGCTCACAAATATGCTGCAGGAGAAAAAAAAGAAAAAGAAAAAGAAAAACCCAAAACAAACAGTCAGAAAAGACCCACAGTGTACATGCGTGTGCGTAAGCCAGACCCGATTAGGCATGGCCAGAATTGGGGAATTCTTGCCGAGACATGCAGAGAGAGCCGGATTTCACTGGAATTTTGTATTATATAGCGTGAAACTACTGGAAGTTACTGACGTTACATCCGCAGCAGCAGCAGCAGCATCATCATCATCATCATTAAAAATGTATATATATAAGGTCTAATACTGTATCTGTCTTACGCTTAACACTGAATGAACGCTGGTCTCTTTGACGGCATAAGTAAAATTATTTTAGACCGTTTAACAACATTTAGCTCTGGTCAAGATGGTAACCCTAGGGGGCGTGTCCCTTGTGTAATCACCTGACACACCTGCTAATGACAGGCTGCTCTCTTATTCCTGTCATGCCGTCACATAGGGTGTCAAGCGGCCCCCATGGGGCTCGGTTGAAATTTTCTCTAAGGGTGAGGTCGCTAGTCCCACGCCCAACCCTCCCCTAACTTGGGACTCGGGTTCATGCACACACGCACACCTATGGGCAATTTAGAGCAGCCAATGCACTTAATGTGCATGTCTTTGGACTGTGGGAGGAAACCGGAGTACCCGGAGGAAACCCACGAGGACACGGGGAGAACATGCAAACTCCACACAGAAAGGCACGCGTGTCAACCCTGGGGATCGAATCCAGGACCTTCTTGCCGTGAAGCCGCAATGCTAACCACTTAGCCACCGTGCTGCCCGTATGATTCTCTAGTCTGGGTTGCAAAGAAATGAGTCCCAGCCTTGCTTCTCGCCTCTTCACTCCATTTTGTGCATTTTCATTAGTTGTGCTCTTGCGATAGGTTAAAAACAAACAAAAAAGGACTAATACATTTTAAGTATTTATATTTGTTAAAGTCCACCATGTAGGATTCACCCACCTGAATGGACCTCATGTACCCCCTCCCTTTCTGAGCGTGTATTAGAGTGAACGGCGGCCATCAGGTCGCCGTAGCGTACGTCCAAGGATTTATATTCACACTCCCTTGCATTTTTCATGCTAAAAAATAAGCATGATCTTCCATGTTCAATATTCGGGTTCTCACACTTGTTATCCAGCACCAGTAAACATCGATTCCTCTTCTTTCTTCTTCCTTTGTCTTCTTTTCTTCTTCTTCATCCTTCTGGTGTTTCTTTCTGGATACACGCTGCCACTTGGAAACAACGCAAAACTCAAAGAAAGTGGGCTACTGTAGCGGCGCAACATGGCGGCTCCGTAGAGGTGGACCCGCGCCCTATAATGGGAGCCTATAAAAGGGTCATTTTAAGCTTACAAAACCACTAGAATTTGTAGTTCCAGGCAATATTAGTCCATTTCTTCTAACAGGTCCTTTTAAATCCTCCATAGCGCCCCTTTAAGAGCTCTCTGATAGACTCATATATTCTTTATTTGTTCTCATTTCAGGGTCATGTGTCTCTTTATCCCAGCTACCTAAATAAACACGGCGTGAATGAAGTGCTAAAAACAAAGTCGTACAGACGGCCACCTTCCCTGTCATTCAGCATGCCCTTCGTAAGACTCCAGCATGGCTATGACTTGTGCTTGGACTTGATCAGGTTTCATTTCGGTACCTAGAAAAGCCCTTTTATGTCACTACCTTGGGTCCTGTGACCGGCGGGCCATCATCTTGCAGTATTTCAGGATGAGGTCAGAATCTTTTTCTTTGCTCAGGCGTCCGGCCAGTTTCTCGACACCTGCCCTGGAAATGACAGCTCTATGGGCGTCATCATGAATCAACGATCATGTGGCCCAGCCTCCGCGCTGCCGGGACAGGCACCAAGTTAGAACCGGCCGCGTAACTGAAGTAGGACAGCTGAAAAACAAAACGAAGGAACGAAACCATCCGAGAGCACCAGGGGGCAAAAAAGCTCAGGGGATGTGTATGTGAGGGACATGAAGTGAGCGATTGTAGTATATGCGTGTGCTTGTCATTCCAACAGAACAAATAAAAATGACTGAAGGTTCTTGGAGAATGTGCTAACTACGAGTAATCAAAAAGTAAAGGCAAAGTGCATTTAACAGCTTTAACAGAAGTAACTGTCCCCATGCGATACGAGGTATTTATTCTAGCGTTCATCGAGCTCCTGGATTCCTCCACAGAAGAAGTTTTTCTGCGGCTCCCGAAGCCAGGTGAGCCCCGCTTCCTTTACTTCATCATCAGAGGGGAACCTGCGACCGCGCAGCGCCTCCTTCAGTGGACCAAAGATGTGATAATAACTCCGCACCAGATCCGGGCTGTAAGGAGGACGTGGGAGACGTCGGAGCCTGAGTCTCTACTGTCTCTGCTGTTGCATAGGCGTGGGGCAGCGAGACTGTTTTGGACTCTTTTGCTGTGTATTGCAAATATAAGTTCATTTCACTGCAATGCGCAGGAATTTGTACTGTTCAGTGTTTGCCCGTGTGCTTCATCCATAATGGCAAATTCAGATCCATAGCTGATCTCCAAATGTGCCGCCAGTTGATACTTGTTATCTGTCAGTCTCTAATCAAGGCTTCCACCCTGCTGATGTGCTCTTGTGGGTGCGACCTGAACAAACAGTTGGTTACAATTGTTCTTCCTGCTTTAAACCTTTCATTGATTCATGGTGCTATCTCCATACCGTGCCAACATCTGGCAGTGTGCAATTTCCACAGGTTTCACTCGCTCTGCCCAAAGAAAGGGCACAATGGCATGGTGCTCTTTGATGATGCATTCTCGAAATGGTGGGTCCATGTTTCTGTCCTCGTGGCAGCAATTCAAATAGCCATGCACAGTAATTTGCACCGGTCACTATTTGCCCATGTGCTTTGAAATGCACCAGAATAGGAGCCTTCATGTCCCAAAAGAACGTTAGCATTGGGACCCCACAGTTTTTCTTTTATTTCTCAGTTGCTTGTTGCAGTAGGTTACTCAGAAATAAGTTTTTTGGGTTTCTGAAACTATATTTCGGCATACAGCGAACCCCCGCCTATTGTGGGAGTTACGTTCCAGCGCCTCCCCGCGACAAGTGAAATCCGCGACGTAGAGCCGTCACATTTATTTTATTATTTATATATATATATTAAGGCTTTATAAACCTTTTCCACTCTCTTATTAACCTTTTCCACACTCTTATAAACACGTCCT
>JAQLOM010000020.1:12172361-12182838 GCA_030068315.1 Chrysichthys thysi
GTATCGGCACTTTATGGACGAGTACGAGTATTTTAGCAAAGTATCGGCCCGATACTGGTATCGGTATCGGTGCAACCATAGTTTCAATGCTTTTTTGCAATATAGTGCATGTTTTTATGAAGTCAATTAGTGCACACAGCGATTTCATAATTTAGCTCAATTAATAATGAAACTATTTGCAATTATTAAAGAAAATTAATATTGGTTTTGTTGGTTGTTGCAGCTCTTAGACATTTTAAAATTGTAATCCTATAATTAATCCCCATTTTTCCAAAATGTCAGTATTGTCCCTTTTTTTCTTGTAACTATAACAGGATACAGTATTCCATTACTCCCCAGGCCAAGTTCCTCACCTCTTAACAACAATGGCCATTGTCTTTTTGTTAATTTTTTTGTTCTTTAAACCACAGTTTTTCTTTTTACATTGATTTGATTATTATAAAAATGTCTTTCTTGCTGTTGATAAAAATGCTTGATGCATTGTTCTTTTAGATCAATGGAGGATTCGAAGCTTCCTGCTCCATGTGCTCTCTGGCCAGTGGACCTGAAATTAACACACATTGACTGCAATCCTGATAATACGTTGGTCCACTTTCAAGGTCAATATGATACCATCTGTGAGCTGGACTACAACATTCTACAAGAGGAAATTCAGAACGCCGCCAAAACAACTGCATCTGTGGTAGTTGGGGACTTGTGTTTGGTGGAAGATTTCCTATCTAGTCGTTGGTACAGAGGAAGAGTTCAGAACCAATCAGGAGATTTGCTTGATGTGTTCCTGCTGGACCATGGAAATATTCTCACCGTTGGTCCAAACCATTTGTCTAAAATTTCAGATTCCTTGCTTATGCTCCCACCAAAGATTGTCTGTGGGTTCATTGCTAATGTCCTGCCAATTAAGGAATGCTGGGACCAACCATCGGAGGCATATTTCTCCTCGTTGATGAGCAGACATATCAAAGGATATATCCATGGTCTCCTGCCATACAAGGTTCTTATTCTGGAAGTGCCAGAAATAAGCAAAGATTTATTAAGATTGAGCTTGGGCAGACATGTGGATACAGAAACTTTTCTGCTACTGGTGGAACTGACGATAGACGTACCAATTCAGCAAAGCTTTGAATCTGTCCCAGATTTGCTCATGGAAAAGCAAATTGCACAAGAGATTTCCTTTAAATCCTCTAATTTATGTGGCTATGAAAATATTCTTTCCTTCAATGGCTCCAAGTTAGTTGTTGGACAGAAGGAGAAAGTTAGAATAGCTGCTGCTGTAAACCCTGGATTATTTTACTGCCAGTTGTCCTCTGCTGCAAAGGACCTGAAGGAGATGTCAGAAAAACTGGCACTTGTGTGCGAGTCGCGGAAAGGTGACTTCAGAGACGAGCCAGGCGAAAATATGGGATTACTATGTGCGATCAGAGGCAGAGATGAAAAATGGCACAGAGGTTTGGTGCAGTGCCTCCCTGTTAACGCCCAAGTTCGGGTTGTGTTTGTTGACTATGGGTATTGTGAATCTGTAAAAGTTGAAAACATTTTTCGGTTACCGTCAGATTTTCTCCTGAGACCAGTTATGACTTTCCCATGTTCTCTTTCTTGTATGGGGGGAAAAGACAAAGCCATGGTGAACCAGCAACTGGTGCTCCTCAGTAAAGGATTACTGGGTAAGGAACTTGTGATTACAGTCGATGACTTAAGCAAGGAAAAGAATGTCTGTTTAGTCACACTTGGCAATGTAGCTGGTTGTACAGCTATCAAAACAGTACAGTCAAAAGAAGTTGATCAAATGGCAAGCAATATCATTCTCCCTGATGTGCACCAATTGAATTACACCTCGAATGAGACAAAAAAGGGGGAAGTCTTAAAGAATTTGGTTGCTTCTGAACTCCTACAGAACGGCTCTGTGTTTGAGGGTTATGTAGAGCATGTTCAGAGTCCTCATGATTTCTGGGTGAGGACAGCAAAGTCCAACAATCGATTTGAGGCCATGATGAATAAACTGACTGATCGGTTTAGTAGATTATCCCTGAATGAGGAAATCCTTCAGGATCCAGTGCCTGGTCAGCTGTGTTGTGCTATGTATGAAAAAGACATGCATTACTACAGAGCTCGTGTGGTTGATATTCTTGAATATGGAGCAGAGGTGTTTTTCATTGACTTTGGAAACACAGAGAAGGTGCCAAGCATGTTGATAAAGAAAATTCCCACTGAATTTACTGAGGAGCCAGAGTTTGCGCTCAATTGTTCCTTAGGTCATGTCGTTCCACTGGAAGATGTCTGGACAGCTGCAGTAACCGACTTCTTCAGGAAAGCCACCTCATATAAAGCACTCTTGGTTCACATCATTTTCAGAAAGAGCGATGGGTTTGTCGTGGAGTTGTACAAGAAAGGGTATGAGGAAAGTGAAAGTATTGCAAGACTTTTGACAAGTGCAAATATGGCAGAATACTGGACATACAGCGTGATAAAATCTCCTTGCAGACCTGTAGAAAAAAATAAAATGGGCAAGACATTTGCGAAAGGGACATTTGTTGAAAATTCTTGTAAAAGTATGCCACAGGAACTCCCCATCAGGGTGACAAGGCAAGGGATTGCTACGGACAAACATGTCCACACTGCGATACAAAAATTCAGTTCTGTGAAAATCTTCAAAGATCAGAAACTTAAGCCAGGAGCTTTGATTCATGTCCTGTGTTCACATGTCTGCTCCCCGTCAGATTTTTGGTGCCAGAACAAACAAAGCAAGATTGACTTGGACAGATTAATGGAAAGACTACAAGCGTTTTACCAGAAAAACACCTCTGTGTTACCACCCCACAGTGTATGTTGTGCTGTCCAGTTTCAACTGGATAATAAATGGTATAGGGGGTGTGTTCTTGGAGGAACAAATCGAAATGTTAAGGTGATTCTAGTTGACTATGGCATGGTTGTGCACGAAAAGCTGCAGAACCTTCAAGTGCTAAATCCTGAGTTCCTTGAGCTTGAAGCGCAAGCATTCAGATGTACTTTGGCCAACTTAATTGACCCAATTGGAGGAGACGTGTGGTCTGATGAAGCAAACGCCTTATTAAAGGATTTTACTTCTAGAGGTTCACGTAATCTAAAGTGCAAAATCTACTCCAACGTCTTTGTTGCAAATAAAGGCCTCTGTAATGTGGTTGACTTGTTCACACCTCTTAAAAGAGCTTCCAATTATCTCCTTGAAAAGGGTGTTGCCAAGGAAATACAGTGTCCGAACCTGCTACTTCCATCTGTCTATCCATGCTCTTTTGTTTATTCTTCTTTTGATATTACCACTGGAAGTGAAGAGTTGGTGTTTCCCTCTCATGTTGTCAGTCCTTGGGAAATTTATCTCCAGCTGGACAGAAATACTGAAATTATTGAGCAGCTTATGGACAGAGCTGTGAAAGAAAGCGAAGAGTTAATGAGTCAGACGCATACCGATAAAACTGGCAGTCTCTGCTTAGTCAAATATTCTGAAGATGGTAAGTGGTACAGGTCATTTGTTTGGCCTGCACAGTCCAGTCTACACTTTAATGTATTTTTTGTAGATTATGGGGGCAAGCAGGTGGTTGAAAAAAAGAATGTGCTACCCATCCCCATAAAGGCACTCGATTTGCTTTTGACACCCATGCAAGCTTTAAGGTGTAGTCTTTTACGTTTTCCTGAGGAGGAACATTTGCCTGAAGCTAATACGTGGCTTGAGAAGGCCACTCTCAACAAGGGACTTCAAGCAAAGTTTGTAGCAACAAACAGCAGTGGGCATTTCATTTGTGACCTCTTTGACGGTGACGTTCGTATCAACGAGAAAGTAAGGGAGATTTTTGCAGTTCATGGACAGAAACGTAAATCTGTCATAAAACCTTTCAGAGATTGCTGCAAAAAAGTTGTAAACATATCTTATGTTGGCAACAAATTTAAGACCATGGGGAGGCATGTGGAATCTACTGTCAAATCACAGAGGACACAAGGTCATCGCAAAGTCATACAGGAAAATGTAAAAAATAACAGAACAACGGTGGAAAGGAACAAAGAAAAACAAAGACTAACGCCCACAAAGCAACTACAGAAGGAAAAGTGCACTTCTTCTAAAGTACAGTCCTCTAATGTGTTGCCAAAAGTTAGTGATCTACCAACCATCAAAATTGCGCCAGGTTTCAGAGGCATTGGGTTTATTTCTCACTATGACTCTGACAGCTTCTTTGTCCAAATGGAAAAGGATGAAGAAAATATCCTTAAAATGAGGAAGGATCTAAACAGCAGGCCTTTCACAGACAATTTGCAAAGTGTTGCGTCAAATGTACAAGTAGGTGATCTGGTCGCTGCTAGGTATGATGAGGACTTGGCATTATATCGAGCAACTATTAACAGTAAAGCATCCAATGGTTACCTCACGGTTGAATTTGTGGACTATGGAAATACAGAAGCTGTTGAAGAAAAGAAACTTTACCCATTAACAAGCAAGTTTCTGTCTGAGGCCAGATTAAGCACTCGCTGCAAACTTTTGAAACCATGCAATTTGGAGGATGTTGAGTCGTTTCGTAGTGACACAAATGATAAGCCTCTGATGGTGGAGTTTGTACAGAATCTTGGCTATGCGTGGGAAGTGAACATTCAGGGACTTGACCCTTTGCATAAGGCGAGAGAATCTGCTCCTGCTGAGGGAACAGATAACAAGGTTCCAGATTCAGGCCAACTTGAACAAAGGCAAGAGATGTACGCAACAGTCCATGAAGATGACTCCTTCCTTACAAGTATCTGTGAAAAGACTGAAAAAGAAAAAGCCAGCATAAAAAAAGAGACAAAAATGCTTGAAAGTGGAACCAGTGACAGTAAAGTGGTTCAAGAGAAAACTTTGGAAGAGGTGCATACCAGTGCCAAAAGTTGCATGCAAAAATTAGGAACAAACAGAAAAGCTTGTGGCTCCAAATGTAATCAGGACGAGAAACAAAATGTTTGCCAAGGTTATTTCCCCCAGAAGACTGAAATACAGATCAGTGCTGCACAGAATGAACTTTTGAATACACCAACCAATTCATGTAGTTGGTCTGTTGAACTGCCGGAGATTGCAGGAGCTGATGGACGGGATATCGGTTTTAAAAAATGTCGATCTAATGTACATCGGCCTAATTCAGAACATGATTGCCCCGCACCCGTGGCCATTCCTCCCGAGAAGCCAATGGACAAAGAAGGTGAGATACGACGTCTGTTTCTTGCACCTGTTAAAATGGATCGTGAATACACAGGATTTGCAGCAGCAGTCACCACGCCTGGTGAATTTTATGTTGTACTTGAGAACCTACTTCTCATTATGAATACTGTGTCAAATGTTCTTGAATACCTACCAGAAGACTTGCCTCCATTACTAGAGGCTCATCTGATTCCTGGTTCTGGCTGCCTGGTAAAGTCTGAAGAGAAGATGAAATGGTGTCGAGCAGAGATCGTACAATGCAATGAGACAGCAGTGATTATTAATCTGGTTGATTATGGGTATTTTGTACATTTACCATCCCAAGATGTCTGCAAACTTAAAGTGCTTCCTGTTGAACTTGCTGGAATTCCAAAGATCACTTGCCCTTGCTTGTTAAGAGGAATTAAACCAGCTGATGCGCTGCAGTGGTCTGACCACGCTGCTGTGTTTTTTCAACAGTGCGTGTATCAAAAAAATCTTAAAATATACTTCAGACAGTATGTTTCAGAAGCACAGTGGGAGGTTGATATTGTCACATGCAATAGAAATATTGCTAAAGAGTTGGTAGATGCTGGTCATGCAGACTACGTAGACAATGTGCTTGGAATACAGCTTCAGCAAAGGCTAGGCCATGCAATGGAAATCAAGTCCAACTCTCTAGAGAATGTCTACAAAGCTGTGTCTGGAAAACATGTACAAACCCAACCAACGATGGAGAAAGTTCCACATGGATATTCGGAAGACATGTCCTCAAATGACGAAGAGATTTCTGGAGGCTGTAGTACAGAAGGAGAGACTGAAGACCCCTTCTCTGGAAGTCCTGACGTACATGGATCGCCACAGAAAACGTATGGCCTGCAGTCTAGATTAAGCCAATGTAAGTACCCTTTTAGTACCATAAGTTTAAATGTTCAAAATTTCCATTAAATCAAACGTTAGCCTATTGTATATTGTAACAGATTTCACATTACCATAGTTAGGTTGTGTGACCAAAGCCGTTGGGTAGCGTTAGCCCCTCATCTTATGTTAATATTCTTTCCATTGTGCTAAATTTAAATAAAACATGCATTTTGACAATCTTTCTTAGGATACATTATCTGAATTTGACCAGATTATTGGTTTTATTAGCAACCCCCTAACTTTAGGCTGTTGCTAGTTTGGTTTAGCTTGGGTAGGTAGCTTACCCAGTCTTAGTGATGACAAGCTGCAAAAGCTATGTAATAATTATGACAAAACAAAAATGTTAAGCATGCAGACAGTGGAGGTAATTAAATGAAGCTGTACATTTTTAAAAGTCATGGGACTGTATTGCAATGATTACAGTATCAGATCATATGGATAACAGAGTTGGCAGTATGGGTACACTGCTGGTCCCATGTCAGTAGGGTATGGCACCCCCTTGGGCCTGGATACAAGTCGTGATTTGGTGCGGAATGTAGTCACAGCCACTGCATGCTCTCCGGCAGCAAATCGGCCCACGGCTGTTGTAACTGGCCCTCGAGATCTGGCTGATCAGCACTGGGTTTGTATTGATGCCTGAGCTGATCCCATACATGTTCAACTGGGGAAAGATTGGGGGACCTGGCTGGCCACAGGAGGACCTCATCATGACACAGGCAGTCTATAGACAAACGTGCCATGTGTGGATGGGTGTTGTCTTGTTGAAAGACTATACCAGGGTGCTGTCATAGGAGGGGTAAGACATACAAATGTAGGATATCTGTGCCGTCAGCGTCCCCCAAATCACTACCAGAGGTGGTAATGGAGACCCGAGATTCATCTCTGAACATGATACGATGAGATGACTCAGTCCTTGCCTGCCGGTTACACCACCCCTTCAGATGCAGCCATCTCTGCTGCGGTGTTAATGGCAGCCTACGCATGGGATGGTGATCCTGTAGTTCAGCTGAGGCCCAGTCGTTGAGACACGATGTTGGATGACATTGGGGTGTTGTAAAGAATTCAGTACTTGTGTATAGATGGCTAGCGCAGATGTCACTGGGTTCTGTAATGCTTGGCGCACAATACGGTCATTAAAATAGCTACATGAAAAGGTCATAAAACAGCTACATGAAAACCATAGGAAAGCTGTTCTATAGTATTTATTTTACTGTACTTCATAGTTATTATAGCTGATAAAGTTCAGGGGTAGGCTGCCAAAACCTAGCAAAATTATGTGCTAGCACCCAAAATCGCTCATGTAATTTCGTGTGCTAAATGTTGGTCTTTTAGGCCACTTTGGTGGAAAAACATTTATCTAACTATTTTTTTAACATGGATTTTTTTTAGGCAAGAATCTGTGTAAAACTAAAGTTAAAATGTTTGTTTTGCATGAAAGCCACAATCGGAGTTGAGGATGCTTCAGTTTGTTTACTCTTTACACAGTGCTAAGATGTTAACATGTTAGCATGTTTAAATTTAAAAGTTCACCTCAAAATTTTAATTAACTTTTTCCAAACTAAGCCTGTTTTATCATAAGGGGTTTAAGAAAAACCATGGTGGTGTAACTTGCATACTTTTACAAAAGCATCTCAAGCTACATTTTAAAATACCTGAAAAGTGCCTTAACACTGTTTTATCGTCAATGAAGATTGGCCTTTTGTGTGGAAGCCAGTATGCTTCACCTTTGGTGTAACTTGCATGCAAAAAAAAAGTGGTGTGTTTATTTGTATTTAGGGTCCTGTATTTTTTTTTTTTTTATCCCAAAACCGTACACTAATTTGGCCGTGTACCTCATGTACAAAATTTAATGGCTGTTGAAGCTCCCATAGTCCAGTCTGACAATGATTAGTAAGATCATGATTAGACAATGATTAGATTGCATCCATTGTAATATTATTATTATTATTATTATTATTATTACAGATGCTAGCAGCATTTATCTTGGCAGTGTATTGGATTTTGTGGTAAAAAGAAGACAATTATCTAGAAAAATCACAGTAATTTAGTGTATGTGTCTAGAAACCCAACAAGTAGAACAGTGAAAAAAAATTAAAAGCCAAACATTTGAAGCGTGCATTGTGCAGAGTGGGGTGTGATAATTACCTTAACCCATTAACTGCCAAATTTTTTCTTGTTTCTATTAATTTACATCCAAATAGTAACAAAAACATCTACTTTCAAGAAATATGACTGTTAATATTTCTGAGATTTCAATTTGTAGTCAAAGTCTCAAATGGGGATCATGGGACATGCCATCTATTTTTTATGCCATTCAATATATGATCCGCAAATGGGGACCACGGAGCTAATGGGTTAAGTGGGTACCTCTCTCTTTTTGGATTTAAAGGTGAGCATCAGTGTGTTCTGTCTGATGTGAGCAGCTACAGGAAGGCAAGAAAGGGAACATGACATGGGGAGGTTAAAAATATTGTCTTGCAGCTACACCATGAGGATTCCTAAGCAGTCTGGCTTCAAAGTGGCACATTACACGGAAACTGCCCTTGTCTCTGTAACTGAGAAACTTCATGACCCTAGATTGGAACGGTAAACTGTCTTAAATTTTCTGCCTTTCAGAAGCATTTGACACCGTACACCAAGGTTAAGACTGTCCTGTGCATGCTCTTGAACCTTCTATGCCAGGGACACTCGACTGTCCATCATGTTTCTGTGCGGTACTCAGTACATCTCCGACATCTTATTGTGGATAGAACTTCATGAATTGAAAGTAAATTCCAGTGAGACTGAATTGCTCTATATCCCTAAGCATGTATTCCCAAATCAAGATCTTCTGACCTCCCTGGACAACACCGAGATCATGCCATCTGGTGGTGCATGCAACCTTGACATTGCCCATTCGCTTTGCACCAGTGCTTTCAGAAATCGCTTGCCAGTTCTCGTTAGACTTTACACACCTGGTAATTAACTTCCAGGTGCCTGGCATCAGCTAGGAAACTTGGGAACATCCACTAGAAACATCTGAAGCAAAAATAAACATTCAGATTATTTAAATTTAAAAACATCAGGAACAGGAGGTGGCACAGTGATGTGGTGGTTAGCACTGTCGCTTCACAGCAAGAAGGTCGATCCCTGGGGTTGACCTGGGGGCCTTTCTTTGTGGAGTTTGCGTGTTCTCCCCACGTCCGAGTGGGTTTCCTCCCAGAGTCCGAAGACATGCACAGGGGATTAGGTTAATTTTATCCTCTAAATTAATCGTAGGTGTGAATGGTTGTCTATCTGTTTGGCGACCTGCCCAGGGTGTAACCCCGCCTCTCGCCCAAAGTCAGCTGGGATTGGCTCCAGCTTCCCCCCCGCGACCCTGAACAGGATTAAGTGATAGAAAATGAGAGTAAGTCAACATCAGGGACCAAAACCCCCCCAGTCTTTAGGGGTAAAGGGTTCACATGACAGATCATCAGTGATTACAATGTCGGTGCCCTTAATATGGTGGATGTAGAGAGATTTAGGCTGAAGGAATGACCCCCATCAGTCGCTGGTTTGAATTACGTAAGGAATGCAGAAATGTTAAAAGATTGTGATTGGTATAGACAACTAAGGAATAACTTTGAGAAGAAACATGCACATCAAAATACTGAAGTGTTTAAATCAGAGCCAACACTTCTCTCTATATAGTAGTGTAATTCAACTGGAAAGTATGAAATTTTCTGGAAAAATAACCGACATCGGTCAGCACCCAAATCATCAGTCTGCAACAACAGTACAGCCTCTGCCGCATGCGACTGGAATCCCCATGACGAGAAAATGGCTTATCCCCTCGTGCAGCAGTCAGTACCAGAGCAGAGCGAAGAAGGGTTTTCACATTGTGAGAAGCACAGTGGCATTCAGAAGATCAGATAAGTTTCGACAATGACTTCGAAAAGTTGATTAGTGGGGCAATTTTTACAAAAATGTTCATAATACCCTACTGCCTCTAGAAAACCCACTGCTTTTTCATGGTGGCTGGAACTGTGGAATAGTCAAAAGTTTAGGGTATGCCAGTTGTATTTCACCTTAACCCAATGTATTACCCAAGCAAGGCACACTAGCCTTTGCTTTATAGCTCCCTGGCCTCTTTTTCCCATCAAGACCAAGAAAAATCAGCTTGCAATGGTAGCGAGAAACCTGAGTCCCTGTTCCTGTAAACATTCTTGTGTCAAAACACGTGCAGTTACAGCATTACCTCTGCTTGTTAGAGAAAACTAAAAAAAAAAAAGACAAAGTACAGTGTTGCCTGTACACACGAGTGTCTGAGGCCATGAGTAACTTGAGTCTTGAGCATTTTTATTTAATAAAATCTCGCTGTACCCACGAGCAATGTTTGGAGCCACGAGCGGTACCGCGAGCCACCCG
>JAQLOM010000020.1:12287816-12300629 GCA_030068315.1 Chrysichthys thysi
CCCATAATACACTTTAAAAACATGTTTTGAGGCTGAAACACATTCATTGGATTTACATTCATTTCAGTGGGAAAAACCGATTCGGGTCGCGAACAGAGTCTCGGAACGGATCAAATTCGTGAGCCGAGGGTCCGCTGTATTTGAAAATTGGAGAATTAGAAAAAAACACAACTCTTTGACAGACGAGTGATACAGTCCAATGTGCATTGTTCATCAGCAAAATACGTGAACATTGGTAACAGTATAAACCCAATAGTGGTCATTTGTCCGTCTTTGGGAAGCGCCGTGTCCTGATCAGGGCGGCCATTTAATCCGGAGTCTATCCAAGAATCTAATACTGAGCTTGAGGCTTGAACAAACCCTGAGTGCGACGTCTAACATCGGGGCAATTTCATCTAGCCAAGTCCACCTACCAGCATGTTTTTAGAGCAGGGAGGAAACCTGAAGAACCCCAAAGAAACCTACATTGACATGGGGAGAACGTCAAACTCTACACAGATGGTTACCTGAGCTCATGACGGAACCTGGGAACACATCACCGTGCTGCCATGATCTGTGGACACATGAGCATCATAGCCTTTACTCCTGTAACAGCCTCCAATCTTCTGGGAAGTCTTTCTGCAAGATGTTGTAGCTACAAGAGCATTAAAGAAATGATCTGAGAGGTTGGGGGTGCAGGTCTGGGGTGCAGGTGGTGTTCCATGTTGCAGTTTATCTCAATGGTGTTGTTTTGCTGTTGATGTCAGGGTTGTGTGCAAGACACTCGAGTTCTTCCACTCCAACCTTGGTATAAACCTTCACTTTGTGCAAGAGATGGAGCAGGTTTGGGCCTGTTGGTTCGAGTGAAGGGAAATTGTAATGCTAGAGCGAACGGGGACATTCTGTTTAATTGCCTGGTAAGAACCACATATGGGTGAGCTGGTCGGGTGTCCATATACTTTTGGCCATACAGTGTGTGTTGCACAACAACAGCAACGTTCATAGCATGTATGAATCTGCGTGCCCGCTACATCACCCTGTACAGGATCTCATAAATGGCTGGTTTTTTTTCTTCCCCCAAACACTAGTCAATGAACCATCGTTCTCCTCATCAGTGGAGTCCACGTGAGCTGGGGTTGAGGTCAGGATGGGACTAGGGATGTGCTGATTTGTTTATAGAAGGTTTAATGTACAACATCATCCAAATAAGCTGGTGCCAAACACTGTACAGACTGTTTATTCAAAAAGAAAAGGAAAAAAAAAAAGTCAAATTGGCAGTTGGAAATGCTGATAAATTGTGTTGGATCTTAACAGCATGCTGGAGTCAGCTTTTTCACCTGTAGGCCCTATTTAGGTTAAGGACTATATTTATATACGCTTAAATCACTCCGTGCGTGTCTACGTCCGCGCTCGGACTTGCCATGGCGTGCCTTAGCATCATGCGCACCGACGTTAATATTCAGCAGTTTGATGTGGCAGTTCGAAGCGTACGGTTGGACATAAACTTGTGATAAAGAAAACTCTAACTTCATTCAGAGATTATGTTCGGTTGATAATTAGTTCAAATAAACTGGCTCACAGAATCCCATAGCGGGGACTTGGCCCACTATGTTGGCCATATTTGGAGCTTTACAGACTTTGAGGTTGATTTAAAGATGTGGTGACTTTGATGGAGTGCTGCCTTCAGGAAATTCAAGCCTCATGCCTTTTCGCTGAGATTTGAAGCTGTGATATGAAACCACCTGCCCAGGACGAGCTTGAACTGCTTCAAAGTCGGGCGCAAACGCTTTTCTTTACCCTCTCAGTAATCACCCGTGGACTTCCTCTGCTCTGAAGCTGTTGAAAAGCCGAAGCGTCTGAGTTTTTCTGCGAGCTTCTTATTTAGTTTCGGGTAATGGCGTAATTATTGCACCACTTTTGGGAAGCAAAAGGGGGAGGCCTTTTGTGTCTGGTCATGTGTTTACGGTTGCTAATGGACGTAAAATGGGGGTAACAAGCAGATGTAAGGAATGAAACTCTTGTAGGTGTAGTGCTGCAGGAAAAAAAATCAACTTTGTGTTGATGTGGTGATCCAGAGTTCCTGTTACCGGCCCAGATTTGATTGTTTTTCAGTAGTAGCATGGAGCAAAATGTTTCATACTTCTTATCCTGTCGGATTTGCCACGACGTGCCTTAGCGTCACGCGCTCTGTAGCCGTCTCTCGGCCGATGTTCATATTCATCAGTTTGACGTTGCACTTTGAAGTGGACAAAATCTGTGAATGATTTTGAACAAGTTTGTTTAGTTGGTAATTAGTTCAAATAAACTGGCTCACAGAATCCCATAGCGAGGACTTGGCCCACCATATTGTCCAGATTAGGAGCCTCACAGACTTTGATTGATTGACTTTAATTATTGCACCACTTTTGGTGCAAAGGGAAGCTTTTTGCGTCTGGTCATGTGTTTACTGTTACTAATGTAGTGGGTAATAGACGTAAAGCGGGGGTACCAACCAGACATAAGGAATGAAACTCTTGTAGGTGTGCAGTGCAATTACAGGATTAAAATCAATGTTGCGTTGAGGTGATGAATCAGAGTTCCTGTAACCGACCCAGATTTGATTGTTTTTCCAATAGTAGCATGGAGTAAAAAGCTTTATTCTTCTTATCCTTCAGCAACGCACCAATGATTACTATTTTTTATTTTTTTTATTTATTTTTTATGAATTCCACCCATCCATAAATCCTTCTGTACCACTGGCGGCACATGTGTGCGTCAAGCAGACCCCATGGGGCCCCGCTGACGTGTCATGGCCGGACGCGTTTTACAGGGTGAGTTCGCCAGACCCATGCCTAACCCAGGGCTCGGGATCACGCAACACAGACAACCATTTGCACCCACACTCACATCTACGGACAATTTGGAGTAGCCAATCCACCTAAGGCGCATGTCTTTGGATTGTGGGTGGAAACCGGAGTACCCGAAGGAAACAACCGCGGACACGGGGAGAACATGCAAACTCCACACAGAAAGGCACCTGTGCCGAACCCAGAACCTTCTTCTAACCACTTATGGTTAATAGAATTGGCATCCATGAGTCGTTACTTGCATTATAGCATAGCAAAGTCTATAAAATCGCTTTCTCCGCAGTCTCTCGTATTATTTTCTCTCGTAAAGGCAATACACCCCCCCCCCCCCCCCCATAAAAAAGCGTCATGTTCCCGAGAAACCAGGCAGTGTAAACTCGTCAGTCCTGAACGGTTTTCCACGTCGGAAAAACTTGCACTCACGAAGGCGCCGACGCTGGACACACTCTCAGTTAATGTCCTAAAACTTGGAGAGCATGTAGCATTACTGCACAGGATTTTAGATTTGTTGACGTGGAACATCCCGAAAAGTGGACCCTGTGTGAAGTGTGACGAGAGAAAGGATCGCATGTTAGTTAATATATGTAATGTGTAATAAGTATTAAAGCAAGCTGCTTCTGACCAATCAGGATTGAGAATTCAACAACGTTGTCTTTTATTTCAAATAGAAGCGTTGCGATGTAGGAAATAGTTATACTACGATAAAGACATCACAACACTTAGATTTGAAACAAAAGGCACTATTTTGTGCTCCTCTGTCTCTTTCTCTCTCTCACACACGCACACTGTGGCTTTTCTCTGAAGCGTTTGGGAAAACTTGTTTCCACATGCGACCTTGAGCTCTTCTCCTCGTCAGTGTGTGAACAGCTCAGCTGCAGACCAAGCGTCAGGTGTCCATCTACCTGCGGACAAATTCGAATCACAAAAGGAAACGAATAGCGTCTTAGTGCTTGACGTGGAACATGTGTGTGTGTGTGTGTGTGTGCGCGCGCACCCAGTGCTCAGATTCCTGCCTGTTGCTCCGTAGGCCTCGTTGTGTCCAGAGTAACAGGATGCATGAACAGGGGGCCCTTCTGTCTTTGGTGCCTTTGTGTCCATCGAACACTGGACGCTCCCTGTGGACTTCTGAAATGCCCCCCTTGTATCAAAACTGCCCCAACATGAGGCGGAGCCGGCAAACTTGTATAGCTTTGATGGATTGTAGAGCTTCCTGTGACTTTTGCGTCCTGACACAGAACAGCGTAGTGGTACAGTATTTCCTAATGCTTCCTCTGATTCTTTCGTTTCAGCTGCATGATCTCACTTTTTAGGATTGTATTTTCTCACGAACTTATTTATTTATTTATTTATTTATTTATTTATTTATTTTCACTTCCACGGCTCTTGGACGGAATTAAATTTCCGATCCGCTAGAGATTTGCACGGGGTTTTTTTTTCTTCTTCTTTTTTCTTTTTCCTCCCACCTCCCCTTCTGACTTGATCGCCGTTGCCAGATGCGTGTGGCGGGTTCGGAAACTTTTTGAGGCTCATCCGAATCTCCAGACTCGACTCCAGCCTTAAGCATCAATCATTTCTGTGTGCGCGTGCCACGGGCGCTCCTGGCTCAATCTCAGATCGTATGTGCTCGGGTTTGTGTGCGCGGTGCGGTAGAAAGGCTGTGCGGATTCCTGTGCCGGTCAGTGTGGTGGGTGGGCGTCTGTGTCGGTGGTCTTTATTGTGAGAAATTGCCAGCAATTCCCAGGCGGATTCTGTTCCCGGCCTGGACCACAGTCTGCTTCTCGCCCACCTCCTTTGCTTTCTAATGGCATCGGGCGCGCCCCGTTATCCCGTGCAGGAGCGTACTCATTGAAACAATAAACCCCAGTTTCTCACTCAATTACCATCTATTCACCTAGAAAATGAGTTCCAGGACCAGGCCTCCAGGCAGCACCACTGACTGCGTGTTTGGAAAACGTCCAGACAGAAGCCATTTTCACCTGGTTGCTCTCGGGGGTAGTGGCGCGAACACGGCTTCGTATCCTGCTTTACAGATAAAGAGAAGGTTCAACGTGCAGGCTTTGTAGTGCGCTGCTCGTTGTGCAGCCGGGACATGGGTTCGAGATGAAAGATATTTTATAGAGGACTTCATGTTTTACACAAAATCCTGTGATGGAGAAGAGACTTTTAAAAACGTGGGTTGCTGAGTTTTGATTAAATAATTTATTTATTTTTTTTTTTTTTTTTTATTTACACCCCCCCCCCTTTTTTTTTTTTTTTTTTTAAATTAATTTATTTATATATTTTTTGGTCTGCGTAGAGTTCATTTTTTTTATTTTTTGTTTTTATTTATGTTTTTTTTTTTTAGTATGTGGAAAATAACTACGTGGGAAATGTATTTCTTTTTTTTTGCGCGATTATTACCACTTTTACAACATGCCGAAAGTATTTGGAAAGTATTTCATTCGCCAACATTCCTTGATTTTTATTTATTTTCATATTAAAATGTATATCTGGTAATTAAACTTTTTAAAAACATGCCTCTTATTTAGGATGTAAAGTGTATATAAAAGTATCTTTCTATGTCAATGTAACATCCTTAGGTCAAAGGTCACTCACTGCCTTTACTAACAACACGTTTACAGCAGTCCCTCGTCTTTCGCAGGGGTCATGTTCCCAAACTTTCGGCGAAAGACGGAAATCCGAGATGCACGTACGCCACCCCCAAATGCTTTTTTGTTTTAATAGTTTAAGCCCTAAATGATCCTCCCGCACTCTTTAAACACTTTCTAGTCACAATTAAACACAAAGAAAACATTTGCGAGCATAAAGCGAGGTTAATTTTGTGTCGAATTCATAGAAACATCTCATTTATAGCGAGTACCGCTACGGGTGAAGAACTGGGACGTTGGTGGATACTGGTTGCTTCTCCCCAACCGTATGCATCGTAACCAGCAGCCAATCACAACCAAGAGTAAATGAATAGGGCATTCCGATTGGCCAGACTCGTCCCTCCAGCCATATTTTTTTTCAGTATCCCCACACCACATTTTTGTAAACAACGCTACGTGTTCTTTGTCTCTTGTGTAAATATGACCTACACCGTACTGTATGTTATATAGCATTAATATTTTACTCCATTTTAATCAGTGTTTATATATTATAACACCTGGGAAATCTGCGCAAAATATTAGATATGTTCTAAATAAAAATCCGCAAATAGCCAGCTTTTATTGACGTGATATCATCGTGAATTTGTCTTCGATAAATCATTCGATTTTATTTATTTATTTTTCCCCCTCCCAAACATATTTATATTTATGTAATTATTCTTACAGTCATTCTTACAATAGCAGGCGTTTCTTCGGAGAGCTTTTTCTACCCCAAGGAACTAGACAAGATGTTAAACTCGAGAGATTAAGAAAGTTGTTTTGTTTTGTTTTTTATTTTTTAATAAAGCTGCTTTAAGGCTAAGCCAGTGTTCACACTAGCAGGTGACAAAGTGCCAGATGGGCAGATATTTTCTAGAAGGGACGTTTAAATCAATGTTTTCTAACTTGGACACAGATCTCGACACGCTGAAGTGACGGATGATGAACCAATCCTACGATCCATGTGGTCGGCCCGACGTTTAATCAGTTTGCCTCACAAATTTGCCTCCTACTTAGAGTTAGTTCCCCTTTACTGTTTGGTGCACAAAAAGAGAAGGAGAAACTTTTATGATTGTGGTTTGATCTTATCCTGTCGTATCCGGGACGTCGTCGTCTTCTTCAGCTCAGATCGCCACTTCCTGCGGCGAACAAAGTTAGCATGAAGCCTAGAAGAACTAACGAGCACGTAACAGAGGTGTTACTGTTGTATTATTTACTTTTTTGGGTCATATTATTGTGGGTCAGAGAGTGTGTGTGATGGCTGTCTGAGGCTCACACATACCCACACACACACAAATCTGGAATATGACCAGCTCTTTCTTCAGATCTGAAAAACACCGAAGTTAAAAAAAAGAAAAAGAAAAGCGCACCGTTTGCTCTCCTCGTGCCGATTGCGTGCCGCACCCCGAGGCCATGTTTGTTCAGGTGTGGACGTTACGCTGCCTCTCAGGCCTCGCCGCTTAGCGAGAACATCCGCAGGAGATGTTGGACTGTTCGGCACCCTCTGGCAGCATGCAGGGGATTTCTCGATGCGTCTTGAGCGCAGGCTCTTGTGATAAATGACACGACAGTCATGAAAAGCAAAGCACAGCCTTGTAAGGCTCCAAGGCGTGAGACACGCCGCCGCCGCCGCTCTTTTCCGAGGAAATGGCGTCATCTGTAGCAAATTAAGCATCTGAAGGAGCTCGTTGTCAGGCGTGTGGACGTGTGAGGAAAGAGAGAAGCTGGTAACGCCGTGATGTCTTAATGCGCCACGATGGTGGAGCGGTGATCTCTGAACCCAGAGGAATAATCACACCCTTTTACAGAGGGACCAGTAGTTAATCTTCACGAGCGTACCACAAAGCTGGCTTTCATCTGCTGTAAATTGAGCTCATTCATGTCTGAATTTATTTCACCACCAGGCTGTTTGGGTGCTTCGGAAATAATCGAGGCTCCCTTTGTCATCCCCGTGTCTTTCCCTAGTTTAAGGGTGTATAGTGTTTCACACTGGAATCCATTATGGGCACGGGAATGTGGGGGAATTCTTCATCTTCCTTATTTATTTTTTTTAATTCTGTGTGTGTGTGTGTCTGTGTGTGTTTATAGGGTGCTGGACAGGAGAAACTTGGGATTTACATCAAGTCTGTCGTCAAAGGAGGGGCTGCAGACATGGTGAGGATATAAATATACAAAGCATGAGCTCAGCGCAGGCAATGATGGGTTTATATCATGTAGGTAAAATAACACTGACTGTGTGTGTGTGTGTGTGTGTTTCAGGATGGCCGTCTGGCTGCTGGAGATCAGTTGCTCAGTGTGGACGGAAGAAGTCTAGTCGGACTGTCTCAGGAGAGGTACTTTCGTAACCCGCAGGGCTTTTTTTATGGAGGGTTCAGTCTAAGTGTGTAATATCCTGTTTCTGTGGCGAGTAAGTAAGAAATGAAGCACTCAGGGACATGTCGTTATGGGAAAATAATCAACCTTGGAACCTTGAACCTTGAAACTGATTATTTTCCTACTCCTGCAAGTGTTTTATTCCTCTTGTACCACAGCAGTCTGACAACGACGACGGTATTTTATTGTCTAAGAACAACGCATCGTACTTTTTTTTTTAATCCGTTTCTAATTTAGCGTCGCGGGATGTCCGGGAATCAAGTTAGACAAAGCATGGGCAAAAACCTTGGAGTTACAGTTCCTTCCTTAAGAGCGAAAGAAACGTCTCCTTGTGGAAAACCTCTCCGCGTGTATTGATGAGGACGTGTCGTGGAATTTCTTTGCGAGCTATCACTGTAGAAACGATTCCACGTCAGAACGGGCGCGTTAACACCAATCCGTGATCGGAAGCAAACGAGGCGCCTCTGGGGGAAAACCTGACCCGTGGCGGTGTATGGTGAATCGAAAGAAGAAGAAGACCTCTCTCGTCCTGATCGCAGAGCTGTTCGGTTTTAGTAAAACACTCATTGGCCTGAAAATAAAATCTAGTTTCGGCTGGTCGCGGTTGTAATTATAAAAGGGGGGAGGGGGAGGAACAACCAAAAGAACAACCAAGTTGAGGTCGTTGAACTTTCTAGCGGAGGACTCGTGTCGGATTAAAAGCAGATGGTGTTTACGCTTTTGTAATTGTATTTGAAGTTATAAATCCGAGGAATGTGACACTCGACGCCAGTGTGGTTTCATCGGTCGCTTTGAGGAGTTTGACATTTGGCCAGGAGTAAAGCGTGAGGGTTTTTTAAGAAACGATCTCCACTGGGATCGAGAGCGCTTTGTTTGCGTCGATTTCTTTCTTGCGCAGATATGCAGTGTTTATTGCGTGATATTTTTTGCTACTGTTGTTGTTCTGAGCCCTTTGTGTGTCGGTCAGGGCGGCGGAGCTGATGACTCGAACCGGCTCAGTGGTGACTCTGGAGGTGGCCAAACAGGGGGCCATTTACCACGGCCTGGCTACGCTGCTCAACCAGCCGTCTCCCATGATGCAGCGGGGTAAGAGGAGTGCGCCTTCAACCCCTCAGTCACACACCATGACTCTGAGTGTGTGAGGTGGACTAACTGCTGACTGTGTGTGTGCATACACAAAACCAAATGTATTGCCATAAGCAGATATTTTACTCTGAGTTTATATACAAATAAGTGTTGGATAATGGTCAGATTTCTCTTCATAGATTTACATTGTAGTGAAGCTGCTGATGCTTTGATTTATTTTTAAATAGCATAGTGGAATATAGCTGCTTCTTTAAGTTGAGTAACTAGTTAGATTTCTTGATTGACTGATTGATTGTCAGAACAGCCAGAAATACAGGGTGGGCCGTGAAAAAGTAGCCCCGCCTCCAGTATCTGTGCACGCCCCTTTGGAGGAGGCCGCAGCCCCTTTCTGTTCGTCTGTCGCCCCATGTGAAGGTGCACAGACGTGAACGGGGCACACGTTTTTGTTTAAGTGAATTAAAGCAATTTATATGCTCGATCAGCTTATCTTTTTTTTCACCGAAGGTGGGTTTTTATTCATTATTATTCATTTTGAATTTTTTTTTTTTTTTAAACCAGGTGTAGAATTGGTCTCCGTCGTTACCTTTTTTGTTTTTTTAATTTCTTTTTAATAAATATATGCTTTAAATTTGCATGTTTGTACATGCGTCCGTGTGCAAAGTGTAACCCGGTATTTCTTTATTTGCTTGCTCGCTTTCGTATTTATTTCATGTATTTGTGTTGCCCAACAGTGTTGAGGTATCTTGAATAGGCTTAATTCGTCAAGTACTTCCTGTTGTTTCTAGACATTTCATGGGCACTTTTTAAGTTTTTGAGAATTTTAAGCCTTTGAAATAAACACACAAAGACAATGAGGACGTTAGAAGATTGAGAAGTCCAGAAACAAGTTGCGTAATTATTGCGTTTGATTTTGAATCGTCTCATAATAAGCGATGTTAGATCAGCTTGCTCATGTTCGGGATATTTTATATATGTGCCAGAAAGTAAAAAAAAATAAAAAAAAATTAAGGGGGCAAGGGGCTAAAGACGTGTTTTTGTGGGTTTTTTTCCATTTGGTATTAGATTATTCAGATGTATTAAATGTATTCTGCTTTGTGAAAGCCGATATGGCTTTTCCTGGGTCCAGAGCGAGTATGGCGGAGTGCTGTGTACATGACGCTCTAATGAATTAGATACGCGTTCGAAACTGTACGCTCAAACTAATGCTAACGTTTACACAGGATAAAGATGACTTGTGGGTTTCGTGTGTTTGAGATCTTCTGCATGCACAGATAATTAGTATAGTTTTTTTCCCTCATGTGAATCCCTGTCGAACCCCTCAGCTTCAGACCGGGGCCGTATGGAGAAAGGCAAAACCAGGCCGAAGAGCGAGGGCTTTGAGCTCTACAACAACTCGGTGCAGAACGGCTCTCCGGAGAGCCCGCAGGGGAACTGGGACTCGTACCCCGAGCAGAAGAGGGACGAGAGGCTGCTGAAGAACCGCGCGGATCACCGCTCCAGCCCCAACGTGGCCAGTGAGTAACCAAACATTCGAGAGAGGATTCATCAAAACGTGATCATTATAAGCGTGGACATTTTTCGGAAAGTATGTTTTATTGACGCACACAATTTCAAGACCTCACTGGTGTCGGTTGTCCGTCGATAAAACGTAATCACGTTCCCAAGAAGTGCGATGCAACGACAAGATATGGAGATCTTCTTCAATTGCTGTTGAATTTCCGAGCACTAGCTCGTGCCTGAGAGGCGGCACAGTTTTAAAAACCCACAGCGTTCGAGAAGCTGGAGATCAGAGTGCAGGTAATATTTAGGACTCGGATGCGAGCAGAACAAGTTTTATGTATATTTAAATACAGGGAACCCCCGCAATATCGCGGTTCACCTATCGCGGATTCAGTGCATCGCGGATGTTCAAATTTTAATTCGCGGAATTTTTTGCCTTTCGCGGGACTCTGGAATATAAAATATGAAATAGAATTTTTTTAAAAAAATGTTAAGTCATGCATTAAAAGGACATTTAAATCGAAATAAAACAGTGTGCGCTGTATTTCGTCAGCGGATGAACACACAGTGGCGGTGTACGCCACTTCCGCTTCAGCTAGTAAACAGGAAGTGACCTCACCAGCAGTAAGTACGCGTGTGGAATTTCACATGTTGTTAAAATGACGTATGTTTAAGAGTGTAGAAAGTGTTTAAGAGCATAGGACGTGTTTAGAAGAGTGTGGGAAAGGTTAATAAGAGAGTGGGAAGGGTTTATAAAGCCTTAATATATATATATATGTAAATATAATATCAGTCCTGGAAGATCGTAAACCCCGCGATAGGCGGGGGATCACTGTACTCATCCTTTTTTGTCAATATTCGCACACAGTCTTAGTTCTTTTCCACCGATCTATCAAGCTTGTAATATTTGCCTTGTACCTGTTCTCCCCAGTCGCTAATTACAGCCGAGACTCGTTTCTACATCTGTCCGCCAGCCCGTTCCGCACGCTCTCCCCTCCTTCCCTCAGCTCGTTCGGATTCCTCAGGCACGCCACTTCACTAAATACAACACCCACCTCCATGTGTCTGTTCCTGAGTGCTGCTAGTGTGTTCGGCTACTGAACGCACACGGGCTTAATGATGCCTAAAGATCTTCCAGGACTGATAAGAGACTCAGGGCCTCGGTGTGGGAGGGAGAGGCGTACAGCAAGACACAGTGTGCCCTTCTCCTGCTTTTTTCCCCCCTCCATAAAAAAAAAAAAAAAATACTAAAAACGAGTGGAAACGTGACGGAACGTCATCTGTTTTATCTCCGAGGAGGAAAAGACGGAAGGAATTCGGAAGAAAATAGAAGCACTGTGCGTAAACAAGCAATGAAAGCGGTTGATTCCGGGTGGAGATTATGTTTGGAGAAAATAGAGCGAGTAGAATCAAGCACACTTGGATGGCCATAAGAAAATGATGTGCGCTTTTTCACGGACGTTACGGAAGTTTAGAACACTTACTTACGGGAACACGTCTGCTTCACGACTTTGGTTGTAAAAGTGTAATAATTTAGCGGTACCGAGTTTAGGCTCGCGGCGGCACGGTGATGTGGTGGTTAGCACTGTTGTCTCACAACAAGAAGGTCCTGGGTTCGATCTCCGCGGCCGACTTAGGCACCTTTCTGTGTGGGGTCTGCATGTTCTCCCTTGTGCACTTCTGTGACCTCCAAAGTTAAAAACGACCTCTGTGCAAATCAACAGTAAATGACCAACCAAGCACAGCTTCCGAATTCCTGACCAGTCCACATGTGCAAACAATTTGGTGCACTTGAAACATGAGGCCAGTGGAACACCGCACACACATAAAAATGGAGCCGTAGCAAACAAACCAAGCGTGAAAACGGTTTACGAGGACAGACCTGACCGCTGTACATATGTAACACGTTTACGTTATTAATACACCAAGCAAAACTCAATCCTTTCCCCTGAAGCCTGGAACGGAAAAGAGTTACCCAAAATATGCACGAAATATCTACAAACCATTTCTGAAGGACGACACAGGAAACCATTTTCCTGGGACTGAACTTGCGCATTTCCCTGATGGCTTCATCAGTTTGCGTGGGAGGTAAACGCAGTCATGTTTTAAATTCCTGGTTTGGCTCGTGGTGATCCACGTTGTGGTTTCAAATGAACTGTTTCAGCTCAGAGCCTGAACTCACCGGCTCACTCATCTTCTACCGCTTAATTGTGTTCAGGGTCGCTGAGGGGGAAGCTGGAGCCAATCCCAGCTTATTTTGGGTGAGAGAGAGGCGGGGTTACACCCTGGGCGGGTCACCAATCCAGCGCAGGGCGACACTGAGAGAGACAACCATTCACACTCACATTCACACCTACGGCCAATTTAGAGTAGCCAATTAGCCTAATCCCCTCTGTGCATGT
>JAQLOM010000020.1:12300729-12311232 GCA_030068315.1 Chrysichthys thysi
AACACCCCCCCCCCCCCCCCCCCCCCCCCAATTTTGTCTTTATTTTCTGAAAGCCATGGCAGAAGAGGGACATTTTCTCTCTACTGGATTTACACCCGTGTTATTTATGATCGTTTTGCCTTCTTGCAGATCAAGCGCAGAGTCCAGGGGGAAAACCCGTGTACCCCGGAGCGCCAGGAAAGATCACCTCCGTCTCCACAGGCAACTTGTGTCCTGATGTGAGTGAACACCACTAAACTCCATTTAAATCAACTCAAACTGGTTTACAGAGCAGCTTGTTTAAATGACTAATCACCGATTCTGATGAAACTTTCTTTCGAATCTCCTGCGTCCGCGTGAAGCTGAGTTTCTGACATCACAAAGCTGCTTTCGACCAATCGTATCCAATATGCAAATGACTAGTAGGTGATGTAGCACAGAACCTACACGCAAGGCTTGGATATCATACGGACTTGGGCAGTACGGTAAAGTTGAGACGTTTTTGACAGGCTCGAATGCTGATGTTAAACAAATCGATGAGAAAGAGATGTCGATGAGACACTGACAGGACATTGGCTGATTTCTAAATTGCTGTTGGATATGTATTGCGTATTATTATTATTATTAACTGTGTATTTTTACGCACGCTGGTGTTTGTAATAAGAGTTAATCCTCTAAGAGGTGTTCCATAGACGAGTGTTTTGCTAAAATAATTATCCCAGTTAATAAAGTCAACTGGAATCTAGTGACGATTCGGATAAAACGTGAGCGGTTAAGAAATGAAAACGCGTGAACGCACACAGTGAAGTCATTTCTATGGTCTACTTTGTATGATAAATGTTTAATGGTGGGTGTCGTCATGAGTATTTTTTTTTTTTTTTATTACAGCATAAAAGTTTGAGCCCTCCTGCCCCTAGGTCATGCTCAGACATGTTAAACGATTTAATACGCCACATGGACTCTCTCTTTTTATGGCTCTCTTTATATGTTTGGTGACGCTGTAAACGTGGCGCTGAAAGAAAATTCGCCGAAGCTGTCACGGCTTGTTCCCGTGATGTCATCTGTTTTCAATCGAAGCATCCGAAGTTGGAAAATCCTCTCGTTAATTCGCGTGCCTTTATTCGGGAGGGTGTATTAGGCGCCGTCGAAAACAGAGGCATTGAAATCTGCGTCGCTCTGTTCGCTTCTAATCAAGTTTCCAACCACTGTGTCTGATTTGGCTTACTAGCTCTGGCTGTGTTCTATCTTTTCTCACTGTCTCACACACACACGCACACACATACATACTCTGGTTTCTCTGAGCAGAGCAGCCATTAGCCGCTCCGTAACCAGAACACTACAGGAAGCACTCCGTTTTCATTAATTGCGGTTCTGCCTGTGGAGCCATCTGGATCGGAGCTGCATCTTCAAAGCCCAACATTAAACCGTCCTCTCGTTCTTATTTAGGAGGAGCCATCCCCGCCCCGTCCCGAGGCTTACCCCATCCCCACGCAGACCTACCCCAGGGACTATTTCACCTTCCCAGCTTCCAAATCTCAGGACAGGATGGGACCTGGACCCGGGCAGGTCTGGCAGGGCGGTGAGCCAGATGCTCTTCCTCCCATGGACGAGCATCACCACAACAACATGGCCATGCAGGTTAGCCAGGATGACACGTGTACGCAGATCCATATGTACCTGTACGGATAATCAGGGTGAACAGGATAATGGGTATTAAACCGCGTCGGGACTCTGATCCTTCAGGGTGTAGCAAAGAAGTTTGTGGGTGTGGCAGCAAAGAAATGATGGTCATGGAACAACGCATGGTGCTGTGTGTTTCAATCCCAGCAATTTATTCATTCATCTTAAGTTTAGGATGAAAACTAGGGGACTAGTTGGATATATTTTTAGAAAATATCACAAGTAAAAAGAGATGCAGGGCGGCACGGGGGCTAAGTGGGAAGCACTGTCACCTCACAGCAAGAAGGTCTTGGGTTCGAGCCCCGGGTTTGACACGGGCGACTTTCTGTGTGGAGTTTGCACATTCTCCCCGTGGGGTTTCCTCCCACAGTCTAAAGACATGCACAAAGGGGATTAGGCTAATTGGCACCTCTAAATTGGCTGTAGGTGTGAATGTGAGTGTGAATAGTTGTCCGTCTCTGTGTGTCGCCCTGCGGTGGATTGGCAACCTGCCCAGGGTGTAACCCCGCTAAGATTGGCTCCAGCTTCCCCCCCACGACCCTGAACACGCTTAAGCACAAGAAGATGAATAATGAAAGAGAGACGCATTCACGCAAGAAAATGCGAACGTGACCTATGCAAATGTGTGTATGCGTGTGCACGGCCCTCAGAAAGAAAAGACACGAAGGAAATTACAACATCCCAGGACATGTCTCTTGTCGATAAAGATCATGAACTTGAGTGATGTCGCTTAGGCCACACCCACTTAAAATTCAAATCCAGATAGCGATCGCTAAACAGGTACACGTGTGGAAAGTGAATGGTTCGTAATGGAAAACACCCGGAAAACCGTATTAAGCAGATCAAACATCCTTGGACGGTATGGAAAATTGTCTCATTCCCGAACACCGTACACAACACGTGCGTTGCACGTTATAGGATCAGATAGAAGTCAGGGTCAGTATGTAGGATCAGTACCCTGTAAACCCTGGCTGCTTAAAGTGTTTGTTTAATTTAGCTTTATTTAATCAGGAAAATGACACTCGTGTAGGATCTTGCAAATGAAACCGGTGAAAAATCTAGCATGGACTACGGCGCTTCATCTCCTTTCATCCCTCCTTCATATGAGCAGCAGTTCATACAGATACCATTAATAAACCCACCGGGGTTTTGGTTGGGCTTTTTTTTTTTACCTTTAGGCTGTTTAAAGGTCATTTTTAGGCTTTAGAGGGTTTACGTTTTCATAAAACCAGCATGCGGGTTAAATTTCCTGTCTACATGTAAAACAGGATAGGGTGGGATGGGGTTGAAAATGCCGATGAAATGTTTTTAGTTATAAGACATGCCAACATTTTGGGTAATAAAATCTAAAGATATTTTCTCATTTTTATGTCTGGTTCCTCCTGACCGAGTTTATTCGGGCCTGTTGTGCTGCATGGATTTCCTCCTCCCCATGACATGGCCGTGAGTCATGACTTATATACGGGAGTTTAGGAAACCGAGTGCCTCAGAACAGAGAACCGCGGCGCCTTGGCCCGTTGTTGCTTTTTCTCTTGTTTTCCTCTTTTGTGTTTGATCTTGAAAAGTAAAAGCCTTATATTGAGATTTAGTTTGATTGTGTGTGTGTTTTCCTTGACAGCGGGTGGCACGCTCTCAGGAGGAGCTGTGCGACGCGCCCACTAGATACCCCGGCGGAGTGCGTCAGGATGACCTGCTCCACCTGCAGCAGCAGCAGCGTGAGGCAGACTACCAGCGTGGCGGAGATCCCTGGAACCACCACGTCTCCTCCTCCGTGGAGTCCAGCACCTCCAGCCAGGAGCACCTCAACAACTACACCTCCTCCTCCAGCAAAGCCCAGAGCAACCACAAGAGTGGCGCCGGCCGCTGGAAGACCCCCGGTGTGCCCCATCCCAGCCCGGTGGGTGTGTCCCAACCGTCTCGTACAGACCTGCCCCCGCCTCCTCCTCCGCCTCCGCCTGCGCACTATGACTACGATCCGCAGACTGACATGCCCCTACCCCCGCCTCCGACCCTCACCCAGCAGCAGGCCGCCGCCGCCGCCGACCGCAAGAAACGGGAGGAACAGCAGCGCTGGTATGAGAAGGAGAAGGCGCGGCTGGAGGAGGAGCGCGATAGGAAGAGGAGGGAGCAGGAGAGGAAGCTGGGGCAGATTCGCAACCCTGCCATGCCTCCACCCGCCCTGCACAACAACACCCAGCACCAGCAGATGCCCCCGCCTCAGCAGGTCCCCCAGCCCTACCTGCCCCCAGCTCAGCCACCCCAAGTGCAACTCCCCCGCCCTGAGAAACTGCCCACTCTTCCCCGAGCTCCTCCTCCTCCTGCTCCGCAGGACACCGTGATCCGGGACCTGCAGCCTCAGCAGCAGCCGCGCACCATCGAGAGGCGCGACCTGCAGTACATCACCATCAGCAAAGAGGAGCTGTCTGCGGCCGACAGCCTGTCGCCGGACCCGTGGAAGAGGGACGCCCGGGAGAAGCTGGAGAAGCAGCAGCAGCTGCACATCGTCGACCTGCTCGACAAGGAGATCCAGGAGCTGCAGGCCAAGCCAGAGCGCACGGCCGAGGAGAACGACCGCCTGCGCAAACTCATGCTGGAGTGGCAGTTCCAGAAGAGGCTGCAGGAGTCCAAGCAGAGCGAGGAAGATGAGGAGGAGGAGGACGACGAAGACGTCGACACAGTTCTGATCATGCAGAGGCTGGAAGCCGAGAAGAGAGCACGGGTGAGGCGCTGTAGACAGACCCGTCCATTACGGTTGTCGGGCACTAGGAACCATGTCTGAAATCTGGTTTGTATGGACAGTTATGGAATGTAACGGACGCCATTGTAGATGAGAATTATTGAGGTGAGCGAGAAATGTCATCAGGGTACGTGCACACTGAAAGCCTGTTCACCTTATCCGTTAAACCTCACCCCGTTGTCCTGACCAATCAGACCCATGCGGGTAGTTTAGTGTGCTTGAAAATCGTCCTGATATGAAGCCAATTGAACCTCCGCCAAGGACGATAGTCGACTCTTCTGCAATGTGTAACTCTGCAGCCACAACCACGCCATATGTCCGGATACGTATCCAACGGAGTCCTTGTATTTCTACATTGGCTATGTTTCGTATGTCACTACTGAAGTTTCCTGCCATCGACCGGATTTTAAGATGTATGGCATGGTCGGGCTCAAATCTCGCAACGTTAGCAAAAGTGACGCTAAATTCGTCTGGGGGCGCCAAGAGTCATATCTGCTTGAGAATTTAATTGGTCCTTCCTGGGTCTATGCTACACCCTGTCACTAAGATTTATGAAAATCGGGACGATAGCTTTTGTGCGATCCTGCTCACAATCAAACTTCAGTGAAAGCATAACCTCCTTGGGGGCGACTTGTTTTACAGCTCTGATTTGCAAATAATACGATATGTTGTGCAGCCATGATGGGTATCTAACCAACCCTGGATTCTACACTTTCATGCCTGAAACGCTCACAGTGTGCACGTACCGTAAGAGTGTATTGTTAGCGTGTAGGTTTTGCACTTTCATGCATGTAACATGGAACTGAATACCAAAACAAAGTCTAATCTTTGCAGGCTTTTTTTTTTTTTTTTTTTTTTTTAATTTATTTATTTTTTTAAAGTTAAGCTCAGGGTTTGAGTGTTAGGATGAATGTGTTTTTTTGTTTTGTTTTGTTTTTTTGCGATGCACACCTGCACCATGCTTACGTCATTGCTTTGCCATGCTGAGCCGCTGATTCCCGCTGCACTAGCGAGGGGGGGAGGGGTTTATAGGCTGCAAGATGTCCAGCACTGGACTCAACACATGTGCTTGATCCATCTCCACCTACGACGTCCAAATCGGCACAACTCCTACTGCGCTATCATGAAAGCGCCTCGTTAAGGCTTCTCTGACCTTACTTCCAGGTAGACTTCGAAACTCCAAAAGGTCTCAACACTGGATTCATCCAGAGTCTCACTTGTCCTTGTTTCCCAACTCCAATCCTGAAATCTTGATTACTTTAACCAGGACGCTCCAGCACGTGACCGCTAACCAAGCATAGTCATTATTAATGATCTCATTATTATCAAAATGCATGTATTTGGTCTTGACAGAGCTAGGTCTTCTGAAATCTGGTGCATTTCCTGGAATTTTTTAGTTTTTTATTTTTTTTAACTTTATCTGTTCTTTAAATGGATTAAATAATTAAGAGTTTTTCAGTCTAGTCTCTGTTTAGAATAATCTGCAGTGTACGCGGGTTTACTACAGACAAGAACTTGAAGACATTTGTTTGTACTGAGAAAGAAAAATGGGGGGGAAATCCCTCCGAACTCAGTGATAAGAAGTCTAAAGGCAGTTGTTGAAGAGAGATGCAGGTCGTCTTCAAGTTACAATGGAGACGCGTTCTGCTGTACCCATCGTAAGTGGAAAATATCGTATTTCGGATGTCATAGGCCACTGCTTAGCCTAGCTTACCCTATCTTAGCCGAGCCTACCCAGGAGGCTTTTCCTGTAGGAGACATGCTGGGCATTTAGAAGACATGCTTTTGAATTAAAATTAGCTCTTGAAACGCACAAAAAAACCACGTGGTAATGCACTGTACAGTACACCAATACACAAGGGAACTCCGTGAGTCGCGGGAGAGAGTGAGGCATCACGCAAGGCGAGTGACGCGTACATCCGGGCATCGTCCAAACATATAGTACGTCATACACTGTTACTCCGGCCTGCCTGCGAATCTTAAATATTTCTAAATATGTTGCAATTTTGAGAGTATCGCAATCGTCAGCGTAACTTTCGGTGTAACATCGAAGGCAACTACAGTATTGGAGAAGTCTTGCGTAGTTGTGTGGGGTGTTTATGCTTGTTGGAACAAGCTGGAAGCTTCAAATTGACCAATGAAGCTATTAGAGACGAGCATTAGACACGAGAGAAAAGCTTAGCCTTGCGGTTTCCGCAGTCCATCTTTCGGACGTTGAGGCGCTTCCATGTTCGCTTTAAGCGACACACCCGCAGTTATTCCAAATGAACAAATGATATGGATTAAAAGTGCAAAACATGGAATGGTACACTTGGGGACATGCTGATTTAGGAAAGTAATCAGGGACCGAGATGCGTGTAATGAAGCGGAGTCACTGCTAGCGCGTAGTTTTCCGCATCCAAAGTGTTTTATTCCTCTTCTACTGCAGCAGTTTGTCAGTGAAGTAAGGTAGTTTTCCTGTTCAAAACAAAAACAGCAAAAAGAAGAAAACTATCAACTCGTCTGTCTGTCTGGAAGACTCGCACACGGAGGGAAAAACCCTCACACTGGAGACTCCTTCCCTAAACGTTTGACGTCCGTTTTTCCGTTACGTATTAGCAACCTTCGATTATGTGGCGTGTCCTCCCCGTGCGGGTCCCTGTGAATGTGAATGAGGTGTTGCTATGGAAACTGTACCATGTCAGAGCGCCGTCGTAAACCCCGTGGTTTAAATTGCACCCAGCGCTACAGACAAAGCTGCCGTTACAGAAAAGTAATCATCTTCAAAGTGCAGCGCCTGCCTTTAGACTTCCGTTTAAAGTAAATTCTCATCCGTGGCAATCACCACGGTGTTAGGTTGAAAAACCCTGACCTATCCCAAACCCCGGGCTAACCCCTCGGCCCTGCCGTGGGACACATCCTCAAAGCCTTATTCCAGCTGCTGACAGGTTGCAGAGCCACGCCCACAGCCCTCGGTAACCCTCAGCAGGAACCTTTTACCTTGTACATTCAGCCAAGAACTGAGAGAGAAGGTCATGTCCCGGTGTATGAAGAGAAAATATTGCCCACGCGTGAGCAGGGGATGATGGGAACTGATGGGCAAATTCCTCCCCAGCTCCCCTGCGAGAGCGCCAGAGCCGCTTCCGTGCAAGCGCGTGTTTGCGGAGAGGAAGCCGGCCTCGGGCGCTAATCAATCCCACTCTGCCCAGGAATGTGGCTGGCAGCGCAGCAGCGCGTGTTTTCACTTTTATCTTCTCTTCCTCTTCCACTACCTCCTCTTCTGTTTTTTCTTTCTCCCCAAAACCCGATTTCTTTGTTCTTTCTCACGCCTTACAATCTTCTTCCTGCGCTTGATGGTTTCTTTCTTCTTCTTCTTCTTCTCTCCTGCTCCTCCTCTCTGCAGCAGACTGCTGTCCCAGCAATCTCTGTTCTAGACTTGGTACGTTCTCTACACTCTTAATGACGCTCTCTTCCTGTGTTGTTTGTTTTGTTTGTTTTTTTTTTTGTTTTGTTTGTTTTTTTAAAACTCCGACTCCACCTGTGTCTCCTCTCGCTCATTCTCTGCCCGTCATGTGGTCGTTTGGTTTCGCTCTCCTGTCTATCCCAGGGTTTATAGCAGGAAGGGGGAGCTTCGACAGGGAATCCATCCTGGGGTGTGAGTCGCTTGGCGTTCCTTTATTTTATTTTTTACCCCCCCACCCCCACCCAGTGTTGGCATTAAAGCTCATGGAAGACGTGATGCAATTTAAGCGTCATGTTAAGAACTCGAGTGAGCCAATCAGACCTAAATTGGACAGGGACCTGCTCCTGGATTTGCGGAGAGCCGGGTTTGTCGAGCTCTGTGGATTTCCGAAGCTCTCGTTTCAGTGTGGTTGAACGTGAGAAGGGAGGGCTGGTTGGTGCATGAACTGCTGGCCCCCTCTCTCCTGCAGCGAAAGCCTGGCCGCATGCTCAGGTCTCAGCGTCAAACCTCTCTCTCTCTCTCTCTCTCTCTCTCTCGTTCTCTCAGCTTTGTCCACGCTGCTGTGCTCCTCATCTGTGCCGTGCTCTCTTTTCCTTTCAGTCTCCTACATATCGGGGTGTTGCGTTACAGACTCTACCTGTGTGAGATTTTGTATGTGTGTGCGTTTGTTTTTGTGATCAGTGAGTGTTAACGTTCGGTTCTTGCATGCATGTGAAGCTCATATTAAATATTAGGAGTCACAAATGTCCAGTTCAGTGGCATGCAGGTGTTGATGTGCATGTGTGACTGGTGTGTGTGTGTGTGCGCGTGTGCCGTGTCTAAGAGTTCTAGTAGTGGCATATAGATCTACCCAAGAGACCCGTTTCTGATATAATTGGTGAATTAGAAGGTACGGGATGTGCGTGCTTATTCGAATATCCATCTCCAATAACAGGAATCCAAGGTATAGTGCACACATCAGGACTCGTCCGGTGCTCACATCAACAACATTCGTATCTTTGGATTGCTTCTAGTTGCCATGGTTACACTGGGAGAACCAGGCTACTGTCATCTGGGCGCACGTTTGATCGCAAGTCAAATACATAACTAAGTTCAGGAGTGATGTCGCTCGTGGATAAAAGGTATACAGGCGTATCCCAGTGTCTGAACGAGTCGAAAACGTTATGTTTGCTGTTTGATGCAGAGGTGCCAATATTTATAGCCTCGCTGTGGCGTTTATGCTTGTCGACCTCTTGCTAGGGGGCGATATGGGAGACAGCCGGAAATGGTGCAACCAAACGTTTAGCTGACAAAAAAAAGGCAATGGGAAAGCGTTTTGCTTTTGTTTTCTGTGTGTGGTGTAAGCTTCGTCTTTATCTAGTTGAACTTTAACCTGTAAAATGACGAACGTCAGTCTCGTAAGCCAACAGAAAACAAAAAGGTGGGCCTACAAAATTATCCGGAGTTGGTGGACATTTTTACGTTGCACCTGTAACGCGTTTTGTTTTTTTGTTTTGTTTTGTTGTCATCGTCCCCATCTCACTGTTTCCCACCTCCTCCGCTGATGCATGCTAGTTTTCTCTTTTCTTGCGAACCATGCTGGCAAGTTTGTTGATGCGTCCAAGTAGAGGTGTATAAAAACACCCGCGACATCCTGTTCACAACTAGGAAAGGGATATCTAGAACCGAAAAAAACCCAAAACTGACCCCTCCCACTTTCTCGCTGTCGACAGTTGCATTGCTTCGTGTAGCTATTGATGTAATGCCACATAACTGAGTCACGATGCAACAAAATGGCGGAAAGCGTTCGTTTTCCATCCATATGAGTCCAGACTACGTGGGAACTCGGAGGTTTCCAACCTCCAAGTGGGGAAAAAATCATCTAAGACAGGCCCCCGGCTTGTCGTTCAAGTTCCGTAACAGCTCTCATGTCTCCGGTGACGTCATTGAACACGTCAGAGCCCAGACTAGACAGCAAGACCAAGAATCCCTAACACGTTCAAAGCCTTTCTCTTTATTTCTATTTCTGTACGACCTGCTTTTAAGATCCCTAATTACAGGAGGATCGCTGGATAATTCAAATCCTTTGTGCAGGATATTTTAATCAAACTGCACGCTCTTATGTTGTTCCTACGTCTTCAGTGAAGGAAACTCTAACCAAAATGGTCGTCTCGGACATTTTTAAAATAAGCATGTGTGTGTGTACAGTAAATATGCCGTTTCTCCAGCCTCAAACAGCTTAGAGTCAGGATGTTTCCAAGCTTGTCGTGAACACAGTATAAATATCTAAAAATAAAAGCTCTTATTTTAAACTGCGGTGCTGCCTTTAAAAAAAAAAAAATAACAGTGCATCACAGCAGAACTGGACTTCAGAGAATTCAATTTAGTGGCCAGAGAGGGAAAAGTCAGATTTGTGTTTCAAAGGCGAAAAGAATTTTATATATTTAGATATAAATAAATATATATAAATTAAATAATTACTTACCAAATAGGTGTTTACTTCTTTTCAATATCAGTAAAATGACTCTCACACAAATAACAATTCGTAAAGACGATATAAAAATGGCGTCCACAAACGAAGTGATTAGTTAAAATGTCAGCGCTAGTCACGCTGTTTCCGCAGATACGCAGGTATAATATGTTCTGTGGTCATTTCCGTTTCAAACGCGAAAAGAACTTATATATA
>JAQLOM010000020.1:12479824-12489859 GCA_030068315.1 Chrysichthys thysi
CCGTGCCGAACCCGGGGCTCGAACCCAGAACCTTCTCGCTGTGAGGCGACAGTGCTAACCACTCAGCCACCGTGCCGCCCTATTATTATTATTATTATTATTATTAATACCACTAACACAACTGCTAATAATAATTTATTCTTATTATTATTAATACTACTACTAATAAGTTATTAATGCTATTACTACTAATAACCATAATTTCATATTATTATTACTACCACTAATAATAAGAATAAATTATTACTATTATTAATACTACTACTAATAATAATTTCTTATTATTATTACTACCACTAATAATAATAAGAAGAAGAATAAACTATTATTATTATTATTAATACTACTACTACTACTACTAATAAATTCTTCTCATCAATGCTGCTACTACTACTTCTAACAATAATAATTTCTTCTTCTTATTATTAATAATAATACCAAATACAACTGCTAATAATTTATTGTTATTATTATTAATACTACTACTAATAAGTTATTAATGCTATTACTACTACTACTAATAATAATAATTTCTTATTATTATTATTACTACAACTAATAATAATAAGAATAAATTATTATTAATACTACTACTACTACTACAAATAATAATAAATTATTCTTATTATTAATACTACGACTAATACAACTACTACTACTAATAATAATGAATATTACTACTTATTATTATTATTATTATTATTATTATTATTAATGAATCATTAAAAGGCCTAAAAGTCTGTACACCTACCCAGTCTATACCGTATTAATCCCCGGTTGTAGTAAGGCACTTCGAACTGACTGCTGACTTTAATGGCTGCGCTGTAATCATCCATGGCTTCGTAAAATTCAACCCGGAAGTACTTCACCTGGCCGCGGTTATTGTAGGCTATGGCGAGGTTATGGCTGTCGCAGGCTCTGTAATGCACATTAATAACCGGATATAGATAATAAACACGGTGAACACACACACACTTATTCCTTTCTGAAGTTAATCAGCATTATTAGTTCATCACCCGGACGCCAAGCAGATGTTGATGAACTCTGTGTACAAATCCTCTGCGCGTTTGAAATGTTTGCTGTTAAACTCAGCATTAGCTTCATTCAGGACAGTTTGTCTCTCCAGCATGTCTCTCCGGTCCTCCATGTGTGTGTTCGTGTGTGTGTGTGTGTGTGTCAGCTGACAACAATAACAACAACCAACACCCCCGCGGTTTTCTTCGTTTGTGTTTCGGTGATGTAGCTGTTCATCTTATCAGCGCCACCTAGCGAACAGGAGGAGCCCGGAACGTGAAATATTATACACGACACAAACATTAAAAAATAAATTCATAAATAAATAGATAAAAATCTTCAACATGACCTGTTAGTTAATTTCAGAGTAAAAGTTAAAAAGCTGAAATTTATCTGTGCAAAAGAGAAGTGACCTGCGTAAAGCGGCAGAGCTACATTTCCTCATCGAGTCGTCGGACACAGCGGCTAGCTTCTTTTACTAATCTAAACGCGTCCCATAAACGTCATCTTAAGCCTTTAAAATCATCAGTGTGGAATAATATATAATATACAGTTTAATATATTTAAAAAAAAAAAAACACCAAAAGGAAAAAAACCTACTTAAAGTCATTATAATGCCATCTAATGCTACACTCGATGCACAGTGGTTATGAGAATTTAACCTGGGATGTTGGAAAGTACCGTTTTTACATGCTTTCTCTTTCTCTTTTCTTTCACCACATACTCTACTTTTTTTTTTTACTCTTGCTGAATGCATTTCAAAAGAAAAAGCTCTACTTTCTATTTACGCCATTATCTGCCGAATCATTACATTTCCTTATAATAATATAGTTATATAGTGTTAAAGTCATAAGGTGAATTTTAGCATCACCTAAATTCCTATTAAATCTAAATATGAGATCGAATACCAATCACTCTAATCTATCTATTTCTATCACTTTATAGCTATCAAGACAAGTGGAATTGTGACAACTAGCTATTAGCTTCTAGCTAGTTTTTACAGACAGAATGATCAATGCTAGATTATGTCAGAGATTAGGAATTAAGCTGTTGCTAGTTAGCCTTAGCTAACGTTCCCCCACAGTCCTTGGTTTGTTGAAAGAGGCACTGATGTACCTTCATTAATATAAATCAAAGTGTGATTTGAGACAGACATCTTTTTCTTTTGTAAATCTAAGACTTTATGCTTTTCAAATATATCCTGAATGAAGATTTTGAAGATGTGTAATAACCTTTACCCCAGGATGTATTTTGATAATTAATTGCACTTTTCCTTGGATAAAGACTTCTTTTTCTTTCTTTCTTTTTTTTTTTTATCAACTCTGTCTATATAAACAATCACTTGGAGTAACAGTTGTGATTTTTAGCTTTTACTATTTAATTTATCATTAAAAAAAAAGACCTAATGACTACATGCTAGCTGGCTAAATCGTTAACTGAGATGACCAGTTTATGCCACAACGCTGTTAATTGCTCAATTCTGATTGGTCAGAAAATGTTGATTTGTCTTCTCTTAAAGCAACTCTGACAAAAGTGGTTTATATTAATTTTATTATATTATATTTATTATAGTAATGCCATTTTTCTAATATGTTTTTTTTTTGTTTTCTAATATGTTTTCTATAGTGAACAGCTCATTTGCAGGGATGTGTATGATTACACGCTCCACAAAGACCAATTTAAAATGTATGTTTTCCGTAAGGAGATTTTCAGTATGACACCCCTGACTGTTTTAATACTGAGGATATCAGTATTAGAGTTTGGGTCTCAGGAGGATATGTAACATTCATGGAAGGAGTCTCCAGTGTGAGTGTTTGTAACAGTTGAAGGTAAAGCTGGAACTTCAAGTCTTTAGGTTTATGGTTTGTGGCTTCTTGGTAACATGACAAGCTGCTTATTATTTAGTCGTATTAACTTCATAAGTGAGATAAAGAGAGGCATTAAATGATAAAAGAACGCATTAAAGACATTAAATGAAATTATAAATGAATAACACATATAACGTACATACAAATTAGCAAATCCAGTAATAGTGAAATAATACATGGGTTTATCTAATCGTTTTAATCGCTTTTTTAAAAGACTGATTTAAAGACATTTTATATACACTACACCATAGCTTGGGATTTTGAACTCGGTGTGGTAAGCTGTTATTATGATCATTTTATCTACCTTACAATATCGCATAAAGTATTCTCAAAGCTGTAGTGGACATTTTCAGACAGAAAGCGAACACAATCTTTACAGGTACGATAAAAGATACAGTTTTCGATGGAATTTATTGGGGTTTAAAACCTTTCAGGTGGTCAGACCTGATCATGTGTCACTTAGTATCCACCCATGTAATATTTGGATTGGACAGGAATTTTACACGTTGTCATTTGAGCTCTTCAAATAGAAGTGGCCACGAACACTTTGGTGTCAGTCGGCTGTGGGGACGAACAAGAAGTGTATAGAGCACCTCGGCACAATGAAGCCCTTCATCGGAGTTTTAGTCTCTTGCTTTTCGTTTCTTCTGGTGGATATCTCCAACTGCTACAATGTTATATATCCATCACAGATTTTGGCCCAAAGTTACGCACAAAGAAGAAATTCTGTTAATCCATCTAAAGACAGACTACCACTCAGGACGCTTAATCCAGCAGGTAGAGTTTGATTGAACTAAAAGACATCTTTGACGTTCGAACCTGACTTAATTGCAATTTCTTTGCTAAGTAAGCATCAGTATACACTTATTTGATGTTCAACATATGTTTATGTATTCCTGATTGGTTCTTGAGGCGAGGATAATGAAATTGTGAATGCGTAGAACAAGATTTAATCCGTGTTAACAAACTCGTCATGTTTGCATTTTGTCTCAGCGCGCATCAGCAAATGAAACATACGAAAAGTTTCATTTTTTATTTTTCTTGATGCAGTGCAATTAAAGATACACAAATATGACCTCTCCACCTTTGACATAAACATGTTTGTGTGTAACTTTCATTTGATCTACGGTGGAATATCATGCCAATGACCAAAATCTCATCTTTAAAGTAAACTTTAAAACGGCAAACGTTAAAGGATTGCTCCAGGGTTTTTCAACCTAATGTCTATCCACCACATCTGTAGTGTTTTTGTGTGCGTGTGTGTGTGTGTGTGTGTATATCATGTTTCGGTGTATGAGAAACACATGGAAAAGTCTAAGGGCAGTTGTTTTAAATGTGCCATCATATAATGGTGAATTGAAATCTTTCATGTGAGAATGTCCAAAAAAAATGATGTTAGCAGTTGAAAATACGTATCTTGAATAGAGTCAAATTGATCTGCGATTTCCTATTATAAGGTTACAATAAACCAAAAATAAGATTATTCTAGATATATTTTACTATTGTTTCTAAAAAAAAATTTAATTACTTAAAATAATTAAAATTATCTGTCAATACAGAACAACAAGAGGAAGTTTGAAATGACTAAAAATGTCTAGAAGTTTCACAGTCTCAGATTCGGTGTCTTGTAATCTTCCAATAGGAAATCCCAGATTGTTTTGCCTATATTCAAGATATTTCTACTTGGTAAGACATCACTTTTTTCAGCATACAGAGCGTTGTTACAACTTCATCTTTTGAGCAGAGCAATGAAGAGTCATTTTGATTATTTATGTCTTTTGTGGTAACTTGGTGCCATCAGACACATAAAAATACAAGGCTGCCCATATAACTTCTTCTCTTTGAAAAAGTATTCCCATCTCTGTAATACTCAAGGTATCAATTCTAGCCATATTTTGTAAGTGATATACTGTGTTATTTGCTGCCGTAAAGTGTGAATTTCCCCAACTGGATTAATAAATTAAGGATTCATGTGAAATATGTTCAGAATTGAAGTCAGAATACAGAATTCAGCAACTGCTCTTAGATCCCCATGACAAGCTAGTTTGAAGTAAACAGGTTTTCCGCTGTTTTCCTTGCTACAGGGAGACATGTTGAAACGATTAACTATGGTAATCTCATATGCATCACAGGTGTAGTGGATAGGGAGTAGGCTGGAGGAACATGCTGGAGTATTCCTTTAAAGGCATGTTTTGAAATATGCATGGATATTGTAGTTCCACATTCTCTTTTGTTTTAACTGTAAGGCATGGATTTGACTTTTGAACTGACAACTTTGTGTCACTAATCTGAAATCTGACTTTTCCCTGTTGGTGGTCCGTAGTAGACAGCAGTAATTTGAGGTTAAATGAAGAGCAGTATCTTCACAAAGACCAACTTAAGGTTTTGCCTCAACTGGTAAACTATCCTGGACCCAGGAGTCTTTCTTCAACTAAGGCTCAATACTGGCAAAAAAACTTATCAAGAATGCAAAAAAGGCCATCTCCATCGCAGGAGAACCAGAAACTGAAGGCTGTATGGGCACCGGTAATTTGCCACAAAGTTGCAGCTCCTGAAGGATCGTTTACAGGTTCCGAACGACGAGGTACAATCACGGAAGAATCGCTTGCGGGTCAGGAACGTTCACGTGCAGCTCCAGAAGAAACACTTGTAATCCCAGAATTATCACCTGCAGGTCCAGACAGGTCACATGCAGGCCAGGGACAATCACGAGAAGTTCCAGAAAAACCACTTGCTGTTCCAGAACTTTCCAATTCAGTACCAGAAATTTCCTTTACAGATCCAGACCAGGCAACTGTATTTCTAGAACCTTCACAAGCCATTCCAGAGCAGTCACTTGTAGGTCAAGGGCAATCTCGAACACTTCCAGAACAGTCTCTTGTAGTTCCAGGACTTTCAGTTAGAAACCAAGAACTGTCACCTGAAGGTCCAGGACAATCAGCAGCAAATCCAGAGCAATCACAGATTCCTACAAGTGAACCAGTGATACCTTTGCAACCAACCGCTCCTCCTGTACGCCAGTGGACCTGGATAACCTCACCACTGCGGCCAAATCACTCGGCGCCAAAGTCTACCCCGGCGCCACAGCTTTTCCGTGAAGTCACCTCGCCTCAGAGCGTGCCAGTGTCCACGCTGGCATCACAGCACTATCCTAAAACAACCTCAGCTCAGCCTCAGGCTCCACTAAGTGCAGGGAGAACAGGTAGTAAAAAAAAAATCATCTGGTGGTGTCAAATCTCAGCCTCATGAAAGCAGAGCTTCCTTTGTGCTAAAGGTGGATTCAGATGTATGGCATCATGGATCACACTTTGTGTTCATTTTGCAATATTTTTCTTGTGACATCTACTTCAAAGAGAGCTCATAAATCTGACCACTTATCAATTAAGCAGCATCCTTGAACTTTTTTTATCAAGCTTTAACTCAAGTTGGAAGTCAATCTGGGAGTTTTAACAATTAACAGAGGTATAAATGTTTAGCAAAGTCCCAAAATTGACACTGATCACTGTCACATCAGTCATAAAGAGCAAGCCCCACATTTCCGACCTTGGTATTTTGGTAAAATTGGTCTCTCGGTGAATCCCCTGAGCCCAACATGGTCAGGCCCATGAGCACCTTAACAATGATTCATCTCACCATACACCTTATGGAAAATACATTGGATAAGTAGGAACTAAAATTTGACAGAATGTGCTGTTATTAGGAAATAACCAAGCACATAGCGAGAAGAAAGAGTTACCGATTACTGTATTTTACAACAGCAGCACATTCTGGAGTGTTGCCTTTCTCTTATACAACAGCAATGTTTTATCTGTTTATAATTAGTCATTTTGCTCATTAAACAGTCATTCCATCACCAGCCTCTCTTTTTTTCTCTCACTTCAAATTAAGACCCAAAAATGCAGCTTGCTAAGTTAACAAGGAACCGGAAAGCGTAAACTCTCCCGTCCTGAAAACTTAAAAGAGCAGCTTGACACTGGAGACTTCTTCCAAATTTTTTTTACGATAAAAACAATACTATATTAGAACCTTATTAATATATAAACCTGTGATTTGCTTTGCAGCCAGGAACGCTCTCAGAGATCAAGGTACAAAAAGTAAAAAACAAACTTTCTGACCAGTCAGAAGCAGAAACAAAGCAAAACCAAGTATTAAAAAAAGTAAAATAATAAACCCATTGTATTGTCAAAACTTTGTTTTTTTTTACCTTTTGTAAATAACGGCGACAGTTTGGATTGTGATTTATGCTGCATTATATGGTGATGTCCTCTTTCTGAATCACCTTTAAAACTTTAAAAAAAAAAATGACCATGTTCATTTTTTTTTTTTTAAAGGAAAGGGCATGTTCGCATAATGAACAGTGAGCAGTGCTGAGATAACTTAAACACAACCCAATGCTGGTGCAACATATCAGCATGTTTTGCTTTAGCGGTATTTTTTATTTTTTTTTAGATATTTTTAATAAAAGAACAAGAGAAAGGAATTAGACTTAATCCCAGTGGACCTTCAGCCCAATCCCATCGATCCAACAGGCGTGAAATTGGGAGTGTTTTACCATGTGGGAGACTCTTCCTTAGATTAAACACCAAGAAAAACCTGCTTGTATGTTGTTCTCTACTTTCCCTTGTCAGAGCATTGGGTCAGATTTAAGTCACTGTTACACTAACCTCTGTGCTCAACTCAAGCTTTTGCATCAGGAAGTCATTGGTCCTGGGTGTCTTACTAAATCTCTAACAACAGATTAATTTGCTTTTTATTATGAAACGTTAATAAAAGGTGTGTTTTTTGCTCTCAGCTACAGGTTCTCACTGTAGGAGCCGCCCGTTGGACCTCGTCTTTATCATAGACAGCTCTCGTAGTGTGCGTCCAGGTGAGTTTGAGAAGGTTAAGGTCTTCCTTTCGGACATGGTGGACACTCTGGACATTGGCGCTGATGCAACTCGGGTTGCTGTGGTGAACTACGCCAGCACCGTCAAAATCGAGTTCCTCCTCAAAGACCATCTGAAAAAAGAAAACATGAAGCAAGCCATCAGCATCGTTGAACCCCTGGCTGCGGGCACCATGACCGGTCTGGCTATCAAGAAAGCCATGGAAGAGGCCTTCACTGAGCATTCAGGGGCACGTCCAAAATCACAGAAGATCGCAAAGGTGGCCATCATTGTCACGGATGGGCGACCTCAGGATCACGTGGAAGAGGTGTCTGCTGCAGCCCGAGCCTCAGGGATCGAGATCTACGCCGTGGGGGTGGACCGGGCCGACATACAGTCGCTCAAGCTCATGGCCAGCAACCCACTAGAGGACCACGTGTTCTATGTGGAGACCTACGGTGTTATCGAGAAGCTCACCTCCAAGTTCAGGGCGACGCTGTGTGGTAGGAATCTGGGTTGCGGGTTGCTTTTGATTTAACGTTTTCTTTTAATTTATTGTATTTATATCAATATTGACATCATGATCAAAGGGTAATCCTTCTGTTATCCTTATCTTTATCCTTATCTTTATCATATGTATAAAAAGCACGAGGGAGAATCAAAAAGTAAAGGCAAAGTACATTTAACGGCTTTAATGGAAGTAAGTGTGAGAAATCGAACACATCACTTTTCCACACAGTCCCCATACAAGACGACGCATTTGTTGGATTCATCTAGCTTCTGTATTCCCGCAGAGAAGAAGTTTTTCTCTGAGATGCCATTATCCTTAACACTTTTCTAAACAAGGCATGTGCCCTGCCAGTGTGCTCTTATGTGCATGATGTTGATGGGTGACCAGAACGAGCCACTGATTCATTGAGACAATATCTTGACAGTGAAATTCACTCCTTCTGCCCAAAGAAAATGCACAACATGTTGTTCTTCAATGGTGCAATCTCACCATGGAGCATCCATGTTTATGGCCTCATGGCTGCTACTCGACTAAAGGCCAAGCGTTGCATTGTGTGATGTCAAACTATCCAACAGACAATGTAGAAATATGCTGCATTTCGCTAGCTTTCCTTTGCTGTAGTTATCTTGTATTGTAAAAATTGCCTTTACTTTTTGATCCTCCCTTATACATATTTTTATACAAGATCTCCAGAATAGCAGAATTGATTTTTTTTTTGCATTTACATTTGTACTAGCACGTTTGTGTGCAAAATTTATATTCTGAAAAGTATTTTTCAATATAATATTAATTCTGTTTTTGATTTCTATTCCGATAGCACTGTAATTACACGCATACATGCATGTTATATAAATGCATTAATCAGTCTGCGTTCTAGGGCTGGTTCTTGCTCTTCATCCACAGCTGCAGAAAACTTTTATTCTATTATTCTTTTAACTATTATTCTTTTTCAGGAAAATGAAGTAAATTCATATGTCTTAGATTGTGTTACTGCACCTGAATTTCACAGAAGCAGGCCTGGAGATGGATTAGAGGAGATAAACCGCCATTTGTATTTTACCCTGGTCTCATTTAGCTGTGAAATCATATGTATCATGTGTGATAAGAAAAAAAAAAAAGCTTTTAAGATAACATGTGTGTAAATACAACCAGGAAAAAAGTAAATCAAGTGAACAAAATCATCTCAGAGCTTCTGGTTTTAAAAAAAGAAAAAAAAAAGGGAAAAAGTAACCATAGTGAAGCTTGTTCCAGGTATGGATCGCTGTGCCAGGGGAAATGACTGTGAGCACATTTGTGTCAGCAATGGCTCCTCCTTTTACTGCAAGTGTCAGAAGGGCTATATTTTGAACCAGGACCAGAGAACATGCTCCATCAAACGTAAGAGTCTGCAGACGGTGCTCATTACGCCGATATATATCACGTACAGAATCATGCCTGGGCCACAGTACACGATCTTGCAAAATGTAAGAGACTTCAAATTTAAAGATAGATTTGCAGATTGTTTTTTTTTTCATCCTGGATCATCCATCAATCGTCAAAGTACACCACGATTTTGCAGAAAAACAAATCACACTTTCTAATTATGCTCACAAATCAATGACCGGAAACTGAGACCTTGCAGAATAAACATGACTTTGGATCAAACTGAATACAGTGGGACCTCTACTCATGAACTTGATCTGTTCCGAGACCTGATTTGTTCTCATCATCTACAGTGCAGAACATCATCAAAAGATTCAGAGAAACTGGAGATATCTCTGTGTGTAAGGGACAAGGC
>JAQLOM010000020.1:12502367-12517204 GCA_030068315.1 Chrysichthys thysi
CCCCCCCCCCCCCCCCCCCCCCAAGGACAGCGTCTGCAGAGACTTGGTCGGGGAGGCATTTCAAGCGGGCATGTAGGGGGGTGGAGGCTCCTTCGCTGGCATCGTCATGGCCATCTCGTAGGTGGGGAGGATGTACTGTAGAACACACAACGAGAACAACGATGACAATTTAAGCGAGTCACTTTAGACTGTCACGGTTCTGTAATATGTAGGTGTTTCTATTTATATCAGGAACACAATACTGTTATTGGAAAATAATCAACAGGGTGGGGAGAGCTCCTCTTGAAACAGCAATTCACCAAGGAAATCACACACACACACACACACACACGATGATATCCATTTGCAAAACAAGTTAGGTCCTGTTCTCACTCTTGCTGCAGCAGCTATAAATGCTCGTTCCTTCACTAACCTCTATTTTTTCCTTTCTTTTCAAGGGAACAAGCTTGCCATGTTACTGAGAAACCAGAAAGTTTGCACACTTCAAAGTGACCCAGTGTGTTTTTAAAGCTGTTATGTTCATCATCATGAGCAATGAACAATTAGACAATTAACAATGGAAGATGCAAAGAACTGAAATTCACTTCTGTTCATCAGTTCTGTGATGAGGCTTTTTTTTTTTTTTTTTTTAAATATACACTAATTATACTAACCCTAGATACGATGGTGATTGCGAGACGTGAAAAACTGTAAAATATTTAGAAAATATTTAAGATTCGCCATCAGGCATATGGCATACAATATGTTCGGACGACACCTGGGAAGTGCGCGGACAACACCCGGAATTCACTCACCTTACGTGATGCCTCACTCTCTCTGGCAACTCACGAAGGTAACTTGTGTATCGCTGTACTGTACAGTGCATCACAGACTGCTTTTTTGGTGTGCTTCAAGAGCTAATTTTAATTCAAAAGCATGTTTAAACACCTCAGCATGTCTCCAAGGGGAAAAGACTCCTCGGTAGGCTAGGCTAAGTTAGGCTAAGATACCCAAGCTACGCTAAGCAGTGACCTACGACGTTGAACATACAATATTTTCCACTTACGATGGGTACAGCGGAACGCATCTTCATCATAACTTGAGGACTACCCGTACTGTCAAATAAACAAAGGCTACATACCTGCAAGCTATCCAAAATCTACACTTCGTGACAATGGGTCAGTCCGTCCTGGTGGCTCGCTCACATATGGCTAACTCTCAATGGCTCCAAAGGAGTTACAAAATAAAAGCCTGTGCGCCTGTTTCACCATAGCAGCAACTGAACCTAGGAGTAAAACTGCCCATGGCTTACTAGACGTACCTCCAAACCGGAGTCTTGGAAAGTTTGTTTCATCTAACACGATACAGTACATATATTCAGCATAAAAAGCCGTCTCTTGATTGGTTTTCCAATCTGTATACACACTCATTTTCAGAAACAAATGTTTCTTCAATGCAATAACAGTTAATGTGCTTTAATTAAAGTTGTAAACACTCAAGTCACGTTTTGTTATTTAAACATTTTGGATTCGTAACGAGGAACCGATAAGAACCAGAATCGATATGCAGAAAAATCAGCAGATAAGCATAACTGTGAATCACATGAAAACCTCAGAGTAATAACGCTGGTCAAATACCACAGGCTGAGAAATGAACGGGTAGAAAAAGTGATCTCACTGAAATACAGTTACATTTACTACTTGCCTCTTGGGAACTTTCCACTTCTGTGGCGTTTGTTTTGTTTTGTTTTTGTCCGGCTTGGGATTTTGCTTCCTGTTGCTCGTCTTCAGCTATCTGCATGCATTCCTGTTTTTTTTTTTTTCCTGGCATCCTTTCCTTTCCTGGCAGATCATCATCATCATCTCCCCTAAACATCCATTTATCTCCTGCTTCATCTCCATGAACGGTCACTGTTTTCTAGTTTGTAGCATGTGATAACTCTTTTCCTGATTCCCACTGAGTCTTAACTGCTTACAGGAAAACTCCTCAGCTGCTCAAAACTCCTTTGAGAGACTTCTGGTTTTATCTAAACACGTGCAGCGCTCAAAGTAAGCACGGATTACGAATCAACTTGACCATGCGAATGGAGACGCAAACTTTTGCTCTCTCTAATGAAAAGGTTCGTGTCCTTTGTATACTCGTATACGCCCAATCCTTGTAACGACAGGATTTCAAGAGATAAACGTTTCTCTTTTAAGATATGATTAAACTCCAGAAACAAGAGAGAGGTCAAAGCTGTGCATCTGTACATGGAGTCTTGTACATGTTTACACAGTGAGAGCAGTCTACGGACTAAGCATGAGGAGTGCTTAGACAACACTGCAAATATTTTGGGGGACGGCAGAGGCAGTGGTCAACAACTGGCCCTGTCCTGCTGCAAGGTCACTGGGATGTTTAGACGCTCAGGCCACCATTATTAAACTAATATTCAACTCTGAATCATATTATATACCAATATACATCAGTGAGAAGGAGGAGGTGTTGATTAGGAGACGACTGCAGCCCCCAAAAAATAAATAAATAAAAAAGAAAAGAAAAATCACAGGATTATATTAAAGCGCTCTTTCAAACACGTGTCTATAGTAACAGATGATTTGCAGGGTCTTGTTTAGCAGACGTATGATCACTAGGGCTGGGTATCGTTGCCGATTTCCTGAATCGATCCGATTCAGATTCACAGGGTCATGATCCGATTCGATATCGATTTATTTACAGATTTCTTTGTGTCTTCCCTCAGTAATGCTTAAGGCACGTTGAGAATTTGAAGCCAATTTAACCCCAAATGCCTTCTCCAGGGTGGTTTGATTCGCCCCTAACGTTTTAGCTGAAACTATGTCAGTGTGGTGCCTGGATAAGTGGTTTCGAAGATTTGTGGTATTTCCACGATATTTGACCGATATGGCACAGTTTGCAGATTGCTTTTGTCTTATCCAGTCCCTCTCTATCCCCGTAAGTTTTAAACCTGAAGTGTTGCCAAACCAACATCGGCCTTTAGGCCAGACGGTGACTTCAGCGGAGCAGCTTTAGCCACAGCTCAATTTGGTTTCGGTTTCGCCGGTCATAAAGGAAAAGATTGATCCGCAAATTTTTTTAATCGATACCGTATTTTTCGAACGAAAATCGATACTGATCGGTGAATCGAGTTTTTGAACCCAGCCCTAATGATGATCACTGACAGGAGGACGCTTCAAGAGAAAGTGAAGGAGCGCCTATATGTAGCTTTTATAGCGAAAACGGTAGCAGGAACTAGACTTGCGGACGTTCCACAGCATTAAATGTAACTAAAACATTCAAGTTAAATCAAGCTCTTTAAATAGTTCACATAAAACTGTAATTTTTAATGCCTTGCTGCTGCATAAGAGGAAACAGATGAGACATGACCGGACACGTTGTTAGAGAAAATCAGTTACTTTGGGGAGGTAACAGTAACGTCAGTTCATTACAGACCACTTGGCTGTTGATTATTTTCCTCTAACAGTACACTCTCCCTCTCTTCTCAATTATCTTATTTGAATATCACACTGCATGACTGCACAAACTGCACAGTACGAGGATGTGAGGGTGAGTGCATGTTCCTGTGCTCAGTTCTGCTCATCTCCATGGCAGTTATATGTGTAAACGGAAATATACCTGAGGTGGAGCCTCAAAAGCAGGATAAACGGCGATCTCTGGCATGTTTCTGTTGTTGATGTACTTGTAGCAGTTCCACACGCAGTTGATCAAATAAGCCTGTTTGGGCAAGAAGAACAGCAGCAATGAATACATGCACACACGCAAAGGAGTACTTTATAGGAGACTTGGCATAAAAATCAAGTGCAAATTTGGGGCACAGGCGAGACAGAAAATATCAAATGTCAAAGGCCCTCGTTGCCCTTCACCGTAAACAGTTTCTTATTTTTTTTTTATTTAATTCTGGATGGATGGATGAGCACGCGAGCAAATAAATAAATAAATGGTGTATATCCAGCATAGCAAATCAGCAAACAAGCACATGGTTAAGGTTAGTTAATTAACCATATAAGAGAGGTTCAAGTTGAGAAACGCTAAAAACTGGACCTTCCTTTTAGGGGCAATAGAGGAAAAGGCTGAAAATTCTGAGCAGAGTGTGCTGTATTCTCAGTATTGTAAATCTAAGGAAAATGTTTTTTAAATAAATTAATTAATTAAAAAAAGAAAGAAAGAAAGAAAGAAAGAAAGAAAAGAAAAAAGTAGAAGAAAAAAAAAATTTCAGCCTTATAGTGCATGCAGCACAAAATTCCCTAAGCACTGCCTTCTCTGATCTCTGCACATGCGAGTTTTCAGAAATAACGCAGACCAGATGTTAGACGAAAGAAACTCTTCTCAAATAGTCATCACTGCTGCACGTCACACACAACAGCACATCTGTGATAAGGACATGACATCGCGTGAGTGTCTGGGACGCTTATCTTCTGAACAGATACTGGCAGAGGACATGCACAAACTCACACATGCGCGCTATGAAAACGAGGTCAAGAAAATATACATGGAAAATAGGCATTTGTCCATTTCCACTTCATTTCTCTTTTAGTGCATACAGGACAGACGACGATTCTACCATTACGGATGTGATGCCTCTGTGGAGATCACATGAATTCCCTCCTACTCTACTTAACTTTTCAAGACCACAAAAAGAAAAAGAAAAAAAGAAAAAAAAAATTTCCCCCATACAAAAACAACTACAGTAATCCCCCACTATATCGCGGTTCACATTTCACGCCCCCCGCCTATTCGCGGATTTTTATTTACAATATTTTTTTTTTTTGCAGATTTCCCCGGTATAAAAAAATTAACATGAATTAAAATGGTGTAAAATATAAATAATATATAAAATACGGTACAGTGTACATCATATTTACACAAGAGACAAAGAACATGCAGTGTTGTTTACACAAACGCGGTGTGGGGATACTGAAGAAAAAAAAAAAACTGCCGGAGGAACGAGTCTGGCCAATCGGAATGCCCTATTCATTTAACCTTGGTTGTGATTGGCTGCTGGCTATGACGCGTACATAACCAGCAAGAAGCAACCAGCATTCACCAACATCCCAGGTCTTCACCCGTAGCAGTACTCATTATAAATGCAATGTTCCTATGAATCTGACACAAAATTCACCTCGCTATATGCTCACAAATGTTTTCTTTGTGTGTTTAATTGTGTCTAGAAAGTCTTTAAAGAGTGCGGGAGGATCATAAGGGCTTAAAAAAAAATTATTTAAAAAACCAACCAAAAAAAAAAACCAATTATTTGGCGGCGCTCTCTGTGTATTGCGGATTTTCATGTTCCGCAGAAAGTTTTGGAACGTAATCCCCGTGAAAGACGGGGGGTTTGTTTACTGTACAACAAAAAACCTGCCCAACATTACTTCTGTCTTTTATTCATACATACAGACATGTGTGTGACAAACACTAATGTGGATAGGGACACAAACAGGGTCATTTCTATCATCGTAAGACGTCCAAATGCCTTAAGGCTACAAAACTGAAGTGTTTATGATTATCATCTTGGAACAATCTTAAATAGTTGCCCAGGTCATGCACTTTTTAGATGCTGGCGATAGATGCACTCACTGAACAACTTCCAGGGAGTGCGCTGTCACGGAAAACCATGTGTACCTTGCTAGACATGCCTGAATTTACAGGGATGCCCTGGCAATGATAAACGAGGCATGCATGCATGAATACAGGTGTATAATTCTACAAAAGGTCAGGGTTTTATTTTTCTGAATTCTGCGGCAGTGGTAGCCTTGCGGTCAGGGCATTGGCCCTTCAGGCAGAAGGTTGTGGGTTCAAGGCCCAGGACCAGCACGGTACACTGAGGCACCCTCAGCAAGGTACTGTCCCCAAGCGCTGCGCTGTTCGGCTGCCATCTGTTTCACTTGGTGAATGGGTTAAATGCAGAGATGTAATTTCACTGTGACACGTTATGCTGTGCTGTGGTGTGTTTCACGTGTGATGATCACTAGTATACATTATTATTACTTTATTCTTATTATTATCATTACTACTGAAACATATCTGACGAGACAGAATTTAAGACTAAAAATATCACATCTTGCGTGCTTAAATTTAGCAAATCTCATTTAAATTACTGTTTAATGATCTGCAGGGACCCTGTGATGCCACTGACATTAGGTAAAAATATCTAAGTCTGTATGTTCCCTTGCAGAACCAGCGCAGTTTAAATATATTCAAAGCTGGAATGAAGCACGTTCCTTAAAAATTCATCCTGAGCATCTAAGACTTCAAATGGGCGAGTGCAGGATTAATTATTGACCGTGCTTACAACTAGCACGAGACTATCGTGGGATTATCCTTATTAAACGGTGTGTTGACATACCTTCAGGATGATGAGGAGAGCAAAGAAGATGAGCACGAAAAGCAGAAGGCAGCTGGAGTCCAGAGAGAGAAGATTGTCTTTGTACGGGAAGTCCGGCTGCAAACCAAAGAGACAGACTTGAACAAAAACTAAAAACAACAGAAAAACAAAAACAAACAAACCAAAAAACCCCCAAAATAAAACAAAGGAAAAAAAAGCCCTGCATTTCTAAAACATTGTTCCAGTTGCCAAGGGGTAGCAAGATGTACGTCATAAAAAAAAATATAAATAAATAAATAAATAAAAGTGACACTGACCAGCTGATCCAGGTAGTCCTTGATCCTAGGCAGGTAGGTGAGGGAGCTGATGGCCACCAAGCAGCTCAGAGCAAAGTCAAAGAGCTGATAGCAGAAGAACGGGATGAGCCAGCCATCACGGTGCTGTGAGAAACGAACGCAAACCACACACAGCTTTATTTTCAGGTCTTTAAATGGTTCCGTGCATTATTCCTACGCTATGTAAATCAGGAACATATTAACTGACAAAAACCTGAGAAATCAATTTTTAAACCTAAAGGTTTACATTTTAAAATGACAGATTTGATGACTTGGAGTTGGGCGATACGACCCTAAAAAAAAACCCCCAAACAAACCTATATCGTGATATTTTCTGACGTTTTCCCGGTAGCCATATTTATCACAATATATATTATACTGGGAAAATAATATTCAGAGATATAAGAACACACAGTATATGCACACTGGAGCCAGGGGGCGCTCATGAGCTCGAGCGTGCATGCACACGTCGTAAGATTGCAATATAAAGAGGCCTAATGTTTATGAAGCTAATTCTATACATCATGCTACATTACACAGACTCTTCACCGATGTACTCATGAGGGGTAAAAACTCTGCAGCTGCCTGTTCATTTCTGCGGGAAAGCTGATATTTAATGTAAATCACGACACGATATTCAGTTAGCTGACGATAAGAATAGCGACATCGCGATAACTCTAACATATCGATATACAGCGAACCCCTGCAATATCACGGTTCACCTATCCCGGGTACAGCGCATCGCGGATTTTCAAATTTTGATTCGTGGAATTTTTTGGCTTTCGCTGGACTCTGGAGTATAAAATATAATTTAAAAAAAAAATGTTAAATATATAAAAAAAATCTCCCAAAAGAAGGTGCTACTCAAAGCAGGTCTAACGTGGGAAAGGTCGGGGTACTACAGGATGGGATCTTTATCTATATTCTAAATGAATAAGGTTATTAAGTTATTAAGCAGACGTAAAACGAAGGACATAGGGCAATCGATCTATCACAGCTGTACAACTCACAAACCTCATTTACTAAGTAGCAAATGACAAGGAGATTTTACATGCACTTACACCGGGAACTATTGTAGCAAATGTTAAAGCAAATCAAACCTGTTGTCGAGGACAAGCGTGCAAGACTGCAAAGTGTGGATTAACATGAAACAATGAAATGAAACATGACACACCCGGATCAGCTTAAACAAGGCAGAAGTTGATCAATTCACACGTGAATTATTGATGCAAGAAACAGAGCTGATCACTTACAGGTATCAAGTGATAAATAAATAGTTTGCATGTTTGCCGCCCCCCCCCAATATGACCAATATGACCAACATGACCATTTTGAAAATCAGAATGATGAATCGGCGTGATCTCTTTGACACGGACTGTGGAATGGCTGTTGGTTAAGAGCTTGAGTACGAGCTTGAAATGGCAATTTTCACACACATACAGACAAGTCTCTAGAGTTTACATAAAATGGTGCAGAAAACAAAAAACAATCATTAAGTGGCAGTTCTGGGGGGAGGATACACCTCATTCATGTAACCACTTAATGAATCACAGTAATCAAATAACCACTCTTTACAACCGCGCTGCGCAGAAAAGGATCTCAAAACGTACAACAGGTCAAATCTTAAGGAGGGGACGGGCTACAACAGCCGAAGACTGCATCGGATTTGGCGAGTGTCCGCCAACAACAAGAATCTGACGCTATACTGATGGCGTGTTGTGCGTTCTTGAGATGCTTTGCTTTCAGGTTTTAAGCTCTGCTGAGGTCACATGATTATCTGATTGGATAACTGCGTGAATGAGCAGGCGTACAGGCCCTGGTTCCATTAGCTGCGGTTATATTCTTAAAAGAAAAAAAGAATAAAATAAAAACAAACAAATAAGTAAATAAAATACTGTGACATTTATGACTGCATTGATGAACAATGGTACATGTTTTTTGGTCCCAAAAGCTCCCAAGGTTTACTCTCACATTTCAGTACCAGGAGAAACGCCTTCACCTCACAAAAACTTCAGAAATACTCCAAGTTTAACGTCTGTCTGTATGTGTCTGTATAACGCAGATGCGCTTACGGTAATGGCGCCGTAGACCATCATAGCACTGATGGTGAGCATCAGGAGGGAGATGGCGAATCCCACGCAAGCGTTTTCTAAAAGGCAGGAGAGAAATAAAACCGTTAGGCACATCCCCAGTATGATTTTAAAAGAAATCACGGCACTCGGGTGCGACCGCAAAATACCTGTACCTGACATCCTGTCCGAGGCGAAGTAGTGCTCGATGACCTCGTACTGCAGGTCAACCGAGGGCACGTTCTCAGGATGAGTGACCGCCACCGTCAGCAGGATTCCCATCAACAGGTTCACCACCTACGGGATGAAAATCGAATAAATGCATGGCTAGGAAAATGACAGCAGACAGTAAATACAGCGGAGACCGGTGGACACCACGATGTACTCACATCATCACTAATCAACAGATTAACTACAAGCACGAGATGTCGAACATTACACATTAATCCAACTTTGGCGACTCTTTGTTTTCGAAATCCCGAACCATAATGGTTTACATATTAACACTATTTCTGGTGACATCCTTGAGTGGGTTTCTATTTAAATATTTAAGACTGGGGTTAGACGAAGAAAAGGCCTCATTGAAAATTTATGTGGAAAAACTCATGATTAGATTGAAGGTCATTTTGCCATATAAACAATTCTGTTAAAGATAAATCTCAAGTACACGACTTTATGGAATATTATTCAAGGGGAAAAAATAGCACAGGTAACATTTTAAGAGCTTTTATGTACTTCAATAGACGTGCTGTATTCAGTTACACCTTCTTTACCCAGGGATCACATAAGCAGTGCATGGACATGTGGGCGGAGCTATAAGTGTATGGACATGTGGGCGGAGCTGATAACAGTGCAGCCCATCCATTGGTCAAACAGCCGTCAGAGGCGACGACAAAGATCCTCACTTTCTCAATAGTATTTCCCAGCTCGATTTAATAGTCAACACCACAGTTTTAAATGTTTCAGATTTCTCTCCTGTTATCCCTGGAAAATCTTCCATTTTGGGGAGAAAAAAAAAAAAAAAAGGCTTCCTGTTCACTTTGCTTTCAACCTATACAGGGATTACGCTGCCATCCATTGGTACTGGAAAGTCAGGATCAATGAGTTCCCAGTCGGAAACGACAACCGGAACATCCCCCTGAAGTCGGAATTCCGATTTGGAAATTCGGAGCAGCCTCACCAATCCTGGGATCAAAATCCAAGATGTTGAAAGCTGCAGTAATAATGTTTATTAGCACTGCAGTCTTATTAGTGTCTCATTAAATCAGTCTCGCAGACAGACAGAGTCACGGACGCACGCACAGACAGACAGAGACACGGACGCACGCACAGACCTGTCCAACTTCTATCTGTGATCTGTGAATGTTGCTAAGCTGTTTGTAACGCAAAGTACCACATAATGCTAGCAACAGCTAACCGGGCTGGAATAAAGCCCATGCTCCATGACTTCTGACTTCTTGTAGTGTGACGGTATGACGTAATTCCCAGCTCCAACTTCTGAGGTAAATGGAAGGTTGCATTAATGCTCTACCTTCTGCTTATTAAGATTATTAACACTCAAAAGTCTCTACAGGTTTCATCATGCAGCTTTTAGTCCTTGTACTTTTCCTCCTTAAGTGAATTAAATGAAACAGAGAACGCATTTGTGCTTCATCATCTAGTAGTTTCACGTTACTTCGTCGAGAGATGAACTGTGATTGTGAATGTTAGCCATGAATAAAACAGTCGAATAAATCATTAATCATGACGATGCATGAACGTGTGTTTTCATGGAACTTTGACCCATGTGATGTATTTAATTCTCTCAAAACGGTGAATGGTATGAGAATATTTTCAGATTTACCCGGCATATGGTTTGATGTGCTCTAAAGCAAATAATCACGTTTGGAAGTTGTGACGCGCCGCATTATTTACCATTGACAGCGTCAACAAACATGTTGATACACCACCATGGTCTAAACTTCTACCTGCGGGCAAATTTCCAAGCAGGAATTCCACGTAAAAGGGTGCTTTCTTTGGGTTTTCAAGACAGGAGTGAGTGTTAGTGAAAGGTAGCATATTTTATTTTTCCCCCTTCACGTTGACCTGACACGCACACATGCAAGTTTACTAACAGTTAGCAAAATACTTAAGTTAGCCAATGTTTCAACTGTTTGAAAAGGCAGAAGGACATGGATGAGCTTTCAAACGGATAAGGTCATTCACGAATCTTTGCATATCTTGGCTTTTTAAGAAGAATAAAAGGTGTCGACCTGTTTCTAAGATGTTTCAGGAGTTAATTGTAGCACAAAATGAAACCTTTTTTTTAATGTATTATTTTTTTTTAAACTTTTCCCTAACGGAGAAAAGCTGAGACACGACATCTCACGTGTCAAACACAAGGTTACAAACTTGACTTCACCACTGCATAAACGTCTTCACCCTGACCGGAGCCGTAGTGTGGCGATCTCTCCCACACAGCATGCGCACATATCTCACAGCATTTAACTAAAACCGGCAGCTTTTCCCCTTCTGAAGGGAGTTACCGTAAATTGCCAGACATACGTGCACTCCAGTTTCTACGACGGAGTATTAGTGCCACACATGAAGAAAAAAAATATATATATACCAAGGTCGAACACCATGCTATAGGCAGCGCGTGATTGCATGGCTGCAGGACACGAACATCAGAGTTCAACAAACAAACAAAGCGCAACCTGCTAGAAACTCACGGCTCCTGTGATTATTCTGCTGCTTTCTGAATGCAAGACACCCCCCAGATAAACTAACCCCATCTGAACAGGGCTCATTACCCCTCATTCTCTCACAGGAGGACAGAGAAAAACGCCGACATGGCCGATCTGGATGGAAATAAAATCTTAAAGGAGAAAATAAGAAAATGGGGAAATACCCCAGAACCCTATGTACATGTAAGGTAATGTAAGGTAACGTAATCTCATCCGAATAAGGCTTTAAAACTCTCTGTATCTCGTACGCGGTGCTCAGAGCAGGCGGGCGCGTGGAGAACGCTGTCAGCTGTCAAACACTTCAACACAACAACATCGCACCGACTTCCTGTTTCAGAAGGAAACGTAACAACACTTCGAAACAACGCCCAAACCAACAAACATTATTATTATTACTACTGCTACTAATTATATGAAACTTTACTATTTTAAAAACCTACATATGGGACTCCGTGGAAGTGTGTGTCTGCACAATGATACACATTTCCTGATGCGTATTTTAAAGTTCACATTTAGATTTCATTTAACCTCCTGAACATTGTTCTATGTCCCACATGCAAGTTTGTATTTTATACACAATTCTCAACGAGGCTTTACTGAAATCCCACTGACCCAGGTCTGACTTTATAACCATGTCTGATATCCTATCATTTTTCTTTCCTTTTTTTATTTATTTTAAGTTTTAGGAGTATATTATTGCTTTAAAAACATGACACACTAGTCTAGTCTCAGCAAGGCTTTTTCTACTTAATGACATTTTAATGTGATCTAACAAGGAAAAGAAACGCCTCAGAAGCTCCTGCTAATCAGAATTAAAAAAACAAAACAAAAAAAAAAAAACATTTAGCTACAGACTGGAATAATAATTTAGCCATGTAGTACTACTACTAGTACCAATAATAAAAAAAAAATTAAAAATGTAAGTCGCTCTGGATAAGAGCGTCTGCGAAATGACAATGTAATGTAATATAATAATTAGATTAGAAAACTTTGTCATTGTAGTTATACAACGAAATTGTATTTAAAATTATTATTTTATTATACAATAATAATAATAATAATTATTATTATTATTATTATTATTATTATAATAACAACAACAACAGTACTACATATTTGCAGCGTTTCGTTTGTGTGTGTGTGTGTGTGTGTGTGTGTGTCGTCGTCGAAAACTAGCATGTTAGCAAAGCAGGCTTAGGCCTCAGTTCAAGCTAAAGCCTGTAATGTTTCGCTGACGAGTTTAACCCCAATGCGAACGCCATGAAACCATGGTAACGGCAATAAAAATATCGTGAGCTATCCGAAATGTTCTTAAGAATGAGCCTTTTGGTGGTTTATTTGTTTTTCAAATTTGACCATCGAAGCAGAGAAAAACCGTTGAACATAACGGCTAGCAAAGCTACGCCTCAAAAGAAAAAAAAAAACAAAACCCAAAACCTCCACCCGAAATAGCAACGCGCTAACAACGTACCATGTACCAAGTGCCGAGGATGATGGTCCCCGTCCGGACATGGCAGCATCCACAACATCGTGTTGTATAAAGTCTGTCGCGACTCGGTTTAAAATGCATGTTGGTGCCCAGATTGTTGAAAAACATCAAGGAAGATAAACGTCTGTAATAATCCTCCGCTGTGAAGAGCAGCGCTCCGACAACCGCCGCCGCCTCCAGCTAACGCTAACACTGGTCTCTCTCTCTCTCTCTCTCTCTGTCTCTCACCCACTCGAGTCTATTTCCGCAAATCCCGCCCCCCGTGCATCATCATTGGCTAGAGGTGTTCAGGTTTTCGCTCGCGATTGGGGAAATGCCGGTGTGACGCACAACCCTCCAGCCAATCGGAGAGAAGAAGGGGAATGCGGTTGGGGATGAAAATACAGTAAAGTTTCCACCAGGACTTCATGGAAAGAAAATGGGGCGTGGCCAGGATGCTGATTATGATGATGATGATGATGATGCTGCTGATGCTGATGATGGACGGCTGTGTGTTCCAGGAGGGAGAGCACTTTCACTGAACTGAGCTCTGCTTTTCTAGAAAGTGTGGAAAGTACAAACAGCAGGGTTATGCAGGCAGAGAGCTTATAAATACACACACATGGCCTATAACATCCTGCAGAGACTGGTATCAGGGACAGCCAGAGGGGATTAAAATCAAATTAATAAGGGATTTGAGGAATTATTATTATTATTATTATTATTATTATTATTATTATTACTACTACTACTACTATTACTATTATCACTGTTATTAGCAGCAGCAGCAGCAGCAGTAGTAGAGTTAATGTTTTATTTAGTATTTTATTTATTCATTTTATTAGCAGCAACGACAATATTGTTATTACTGTATTATTATTATTATTTTTATTATTATTATTATTAATATTAATAATAATCATCATCATCGTCGCCATCATCATCATCATCTCTGGATTAGAGTTATTTTAGACAGATAGATAGATAGATAGATAGATAGATAGATAGATAGATAGATAGATAGATAGATAGATAGATAGAGTCTATTAATTGGTGAGTAAAAAAAGTCTGCATTTAAACATCCTTTAAAAAATAAACATTTAAAAAAGTTGTATCTGAAATTCATGAATTTATTCATCTTTCTTTCTTTCTTTCTTTCTTTCTTTCTTTCTTTCTTTCTTTCTTTCTTTCTTTCTTTCTTCTATAAGTAAATAAATGCAATATTGAATAAAGCACCCAGTGTATGAATTACATTTAATACATTACAGTGTATAAAATCACGTAAAGTGATGTATTATGCATTATAATTCTGCATTATAGTTGATTATGTAAATTATTTATTTAGTATGAAAATTAGTTTGGTTTCTCATCTGATATTTTTTTTTAATTGATTCAATTGTTTGTTTGTTTATTCCGCTCTATAAACATTTCTATTAATTTCTATATAATGTATTGTATTGTATTGTCATGTGTGCCGTCAAATGTATTATCCCCTTACTGGTGGATTCTCCAGCCCTGTTAGTTTTAGCTGTATTACTTTGTCTGTGTGATAACAAGAGCTTGTGTTTTTCATGTGAAGCTGGTGGTACTGCAAGGACTTGTGATTTTTTTTTATTATGGCTCCCTGGTTAACTTCATGGTGATGGATGGCACAGGGTTGCACAATTGTTCAATTTCATATTGAGTCAAATACAAAAACCAAACATTTTAAAGCTTGATAACTTTTTCTGTTTATTTTTTTATATATTATTTTGGGGCTGCCATATGTTTTTTAAATTACAACCCCGATTCCAAAAAAGTTGGGACAAAGTACAAATTGTAAATAAAAACGGAATGCAATGATGTAGAAGTGTCAAAATTCCATACTTTATTTAGAATAGAACATAGATGACATATCAAATGTTTAAACTGAGAAAATGTATC
>JAQLOM010000020.1:12605274-12617918 GCA_030068315.1 Chrysichthys thysi
GTCACACGAAAAGAAAAAGATCCCAGTGAGCAACAGACTGCAGTGATTCTGTGAGTTGTAGTGAAAGTCCTCTCCCCCCTCTCTCCTCCTCTCTGGTCTCCCTCACACCAGCCGCGAGTCTTTTTAAAGGTAAAGTGCAGGTTTTGTTGCTGTTGTCAGGTGTGGTGGGGTTGAAGAACAAGAAACAGAAACTTAATCAGAACCGGAGAAAGCAAACATGGGAATAGCAAGGCTTGGCGATAGCACGGAAAATGGCACTAATGCTCCGTGACCTTGGCGCGCTTGTGTGAGTCATCTTATAGCTCCCACAATCAGTCCCAATCCTGTACACCTGCCACCACCCATGTGACACGCCATCGCCTTGTGGAGGAAAACCAGGACGTAGTCTTCAGCGGGGCGAGTTCTCGGACATGCGAACGAATTACGCTCACAGTCCAAGATTCCACTGTACAGGAAGTTCCCAAGTTACGACACGGGTCCGTTCCTAAGGCTGGGTGTAAGTCAGATTTCATTGTAGGCTGACGCGGCGAAGGACTCGCTTATGATTGGTCCGTACGTTTGTGTCTCAGGGTTTGTATGAACTCTGTCAGGTTTGGTTGAGAGGTCGATCCTGAGTGACGTATTCATTAAATATCAATGGCGAATGTAAACAAAGCCTCTTTCTAAGACTTCTTAATAAAGTTATGGGAGATGGCGACTGACGTAACCAAGAAACACCATAGGTCGATGAGGTCGTAAACCGAGGAATGTCATGGTTTCACATTTAGTCTGATTGGATGATTCAAAATGCAGCTTAGAATGCAGCCCGGTCAATTCATTTTGTGAAAAAGGTCCTTAGTGGTTCTTCTTGCTTGTGGGTTTTTTTTGTTGTTGTTGTTTTTGTTTTTGTTTTCTTCCTCATCTGGCCGTGACTCCCCAAAAATTTCTGAACGCCTTCCCTCTGGACTCATCTTAAATCACACCGCCGTTTCTCTGCTTAGATCGTTTTGTTTTCATTAGAGTTTGCTCCTTTTACTAAACCTTCAGTTAAATTCAGTTCATCCGTTCAGCCATCTGTTCATGTTCTGTGCACACACTACGTGCCTGTTAGCAGAAGCACATCATGTGCCTTAATTAAACACGGGAAATCGGCTCAGTTATGGATTAGATGTTGAACTGGAACGTGAGAAATGCTCCACTGCTACCCGATAAGCTCACGTTTTTTGGATTGTAAGTAAATCTAGCTGGAATGTTCGTCTTTTTCCCCCCTCCTGTCTCAGTTATGCCTGTGCAACCTTGACAGTTTGACTGTGCTCCTGTTCTGGCACGTTTCACTGTAGTGTTGTTTTTTTTCCTTCTTTTTCTTTTTTGGAACGCATATCGAGAGCATGCAATCTGCACCAACGTTTTTCCTCTAGGGTTTTCGACCTTGAACAGATGCTTTGTGACGACTAGGTCATGTACTAACAAGGTAAACTCTGAAGGATCTGCAGGCACATGGGCACAACGTCATAGGACTATATAGCGTTCTCCTTTCCCGTGCTTGTTATCTCTACATGCTGCGTGGTCCTTTTCTGTTTTCAGCTGCGGCTTTAAATATGTGCCGAACATAGATTTAAAGTCCATGATTTTTTTTTTATTTTAAAGGTTATGTATGTGCAGGAGCAGTCTTCTTTAAGGGGCACCAACCCTAATTCTTCACTCATAATTTTCGCCAAAGCAAAGAAAACATTTCCCACTATTCACAGCCTTGTTAATATTCCCAGATCACATGCCTGTACGTCTCCTTTTTCAGTAATTAAACGATTTCTTTTATTCCAGGAAAAAGTAAAAGCAGTCTTTGACAACCTGATTCAGCTGGAGCATTTGAATATCGTGAAGTTTCACAAGTACTGGGCCGACGTGAAGGAGAACAGAGCCAGAGTAAGTGACTCGGCAAAGCGTGACGTGACTCAGAGTGGGATTTTCCTAGATTTGGTTAAAAGCAGGTTTTTACAGTCCATTATATGCTTCAAAGCAGGAGTAGGTGTGATCTGAGTTCTGAGGTGCTCAGAGCCCAAGTTTTCCTTTTAGGGCTTGCAGATTGTAATGTCTAAGCTTTAAATTTCTTAAAACTAATATTATGACATTATAGCATGAATTGTATACATGTAAAATTTGCGAAAACCTTTTATATAATCGTTTAGTTGTACACAGTTTGCCGGAAAAGTCAGGAAGCTGTGAGAGTAACATTTTGTATTTATTATTAACAAAATATACTTAACAACGTTCGCCTTTGTCACTCTACGTCTTTTCTCAGCCGATGTATGGGGACTTTATAGATTTTGCTCAGCATAGATATTTTATAGATTTTGGCCACCCTGTAAAATAATGGTACAGATTACAGCAGTGGCGTAAACTGAAAATGTTTTTTACCCTTACACGTTGTCCGACTTGGAATTTAAAGCTCTAGAGTAAAAAAAAAAAAAAAAAAAAAAAAATATATATATATATATATATATAATATATATATATATATATATGATTGTGGTTTCATTGACCTTAATATTAGTTAAATTGGTGTCGCTGGCATCTTGTTATTAAACAGTAATCAACAATATGGGTGTTGGGATAAAGCGAGGTTAGTGTCACCCCCTTGAAATTGATTATTTTCCATCAGCATGTCCTGAAGTGTTTTGTTCCTCCTGCCATGGCAGTTTGAAAACAATTACAGTTGGAAAAATGCATTAACGGACAACGTTATACTTTTTATCCATTTATAGTTGCACTTAAAGTTGTGTTTAACTGTTCTGTTCCTTAAACAGTTAAATAAACATCATCTTGTAGAAAACTACTTATCGACAAATTTGCAGTTGTTATTAACCCTTCACCATACACGCCCCTATGAATGAGCTGTTACTATAGAAACGATGACTTATATTTATTAGAACATTACTCCAAACATGAGGTTTGTCTATAATGATTTGTCCTATAACCCAGGGATTCTTCTGTTCTAGCTGCCGTTATAGAAACGAGTCAGATGTGCGAATGCGTCGGTGCTGTGGTTTAAAGTGCGCGTATATCTTTATAAGCGTGGGAAAATATTTCTAAGAGATTGATGTGGTTGTTTTGAATTATTTTGTGTGGTGTTGAAGTTTAACCTGAAGTGACATTGGGTTCTTTTCCCATCAGGTTATTTTTATAACAGAGTACATGTCCTCAGGGAGTCTGAAGCAATTTCTGAAAAAGACAAAGAAAAACCACAAGACTATGAATGAAAAGGTATCTATCTATGTTTCAAAAATACAAACCATGCCTCTGTAGGATGGAAGTGAACATATGAATAATTATCGTTCGTGCTTAAAGAGCAGCGTCGTGGTATCTACTTGCCTGATATTTTGACTTTATGCTTTTTCTTTTAGGCCTGGAAGCGGTGGTGTACTCAGATATTATCAGCTTTGAGGTCAGTTATTAACCTTGACATTTCTACACTCTGCCAACTATGTGCTATCTTTTCTAGTCGTTTCTAACTAACTAATTAACTAACTTGTATGATTTAACATAAACAACTGGGTAATTAGCGGCGTGTCTAACAAGTTAAAGAATACCTAGTTAGTCGAATCTTTATTCCTGCTGTGCTTAAGACTGTCTTTACAATGCTGCTCAGTTGTATCTCGGTAAAATGAAATTAGATATTTGTAATGGTGCAGAGAGGGAAAAAAAAACTACCAGACAGGATTTCTTTCTCCATGTGACGTTATTTCACTTCCGTCTGCTCTTCTTCTTAACTTTTTCCTTGCTGGCCCTTCAGTTATCTGCATTCATGTGAACCCCCCATCATCCATGGGAACCTGACCTGTGACACCATCTTCATTCAGCACAACGGCCTCATCAAGATCGGCTCAGGTGGGCTGCTGCTCGTTCTTAGTTTGCAGCCCAGTAGTGTAAAGTTAGAAGAAGAAGAAACAAATAAAGCTCAGATTCAGTGAGATTTAGCACTTTGGAAATGTTTTCCACGTTTCCTGCTTACAGTTTTTAGAAATATCAGACACAGAAGTACACTGCTGGGCGATTATGCCTAAAGCATACAGTCAAAAGATTGATCATGAATTATCCTAATAAAAATATTCAAGAAGAAGCTGTTTGGACATGAAGGAGTTTATTGACTTCATTCACCGCCAACACTGGAAACGTCTGTATGGAATATAAGTCTCCGTGGCATGCGATTAGCTAAGTCACCACCTGATTCTGCCACCCCCACCCTCATTATCAGCACATCCTAAAATCCAACAATAAGAAATTTATATTTATTAGCATACGAATTGACCTGGTTTATAGTTGCATTTAGTGTTGAGGTTTCCAGGAGACATGTTAGTTCCTCTTGTCACTTGCATTAGCAGCCATAAGCTGCTTTCGGACCAGGGGAACTTTGCATGGTTCTCAGAACTTTTGGAGGAAGTGCCAGAGTACAGGAACTGAAAACGATCATAGTTCTTAGAATGAAGGAACGTTATTATTTTTAGCTCTTATGTTAGGAGTGGTCTCTCCCGGAACCAAGAGTGATGTGTATGATGATTATTCGAACGCACAAGTCAATGTATCCCCGGCAACTTCCATTTATACAAATCTGTGTAAAACATTAGCTATGGAAACAATTCTTAACGTTATCATTTTAAAAAAAAAATGGGGCAAAAAACATGTATGCCAGGCAGAGGTGATGTTCCTTTACCAACCAGTTTGCCCGGCTTACATCACTTCAGCATTTTCTGATGGCAAAAAAGCCATTGAAGGTGTGTCGTTCTTAAGGGAACTTTTCACTTAGTAGTTCCTCTCAATGAGTCCCTAGAAGTGTTTGGTTCGAAAGCACCAAAAAACTTGTTTTGTCAAAAGTTACAGCTTTGCCTGGGACTCTTTCAAAGCACTGATGCTGGAGACTCCTTCCATAAATCTAAATAAAGGTTTTGTTGTACTTTGTTAAATAAATCTGTTCTACATATCCTCTTGTATGTTGTTGGTATAGAAACGGTAGCATATTAGAATGAGCGTACTGTTATAAAACTGCGATTTGAATTATAGCCAGCACGCCCGTCTGAGCTGCTTTTACGGAAAATTAAGCCACACCTTCCCGATGAATCGGATTGGAGAATGCAGGAACAGAGCTTGTGGTATAACGTTAGAGGAGCCTAATGTATAACGATCGATCTGAATATATGAACAAAAAGTGGGAAGTGTCTGAGATCTTGCCTTTTATTAATATTGTGATTTCCCGTGTACCTTTGCAGTTGCTCCAGACACCATTAACAATCACGTTAAGACATGTCGGGAGGAACAAAAGAGTTTGCATTTCTTTGCACCAGAGTATGGAGGTAATGGATCTTTTTCAGCATATAATGTTCTGATGGAAGATACTCGAGTCCTGTTTTATTCGTTTCTCTTCCATACTTCTAGCTGTTGCTAACGTCACCACAGCCGTGGACATTTACTCCTTTGGAATGTGCGCCTTAGAGGTGAGTAATGTGTTCGTAATATGTGCTCTTCGCATCTTGCATCAGGAGGGGGGAAAGCTCCGTCCAGCCATTCGTTTCATTTCAATCTCTCTCTCTCGCTGTTCATAGATGGCCGTGCTGGAAATTAGTAACGGAGAGTCGTCGTACGTGTCGCCAGAAGCCATTAACAATGCCATCCAGTCACTGGAAGACCCCCTGCAGAGAGTGAGTCCAGGATTAGAGTTTCACAACGAAAAAAAGTGCTCCGTTCTCGCTGAACTGAAGTGCTCTACCTTGCATGCGACGGTTCCCCGGCTGGGCGTGTTCGCTGATACCCAACACCCGTATCCGTTTCATTGTATTCCTGATATGTTAAGCGAAAGGTCTGGCATTGATCTCTGCTCTAGCTTCAAAAAAGCTCCTTTTAACAAGTGACTTCCTCACTGTAGCTAACCGCATTGTGTTTTTGTTTTTTTAAGCTAAGCTTCTTTCAGAAAGAACAACACAACCTCGCTAGTGTTTAAAATGATTCCTATGTAGCTTGTGCATGCAGAGAATCATGCTTTTGGCATGTTTAGTGTTCGATTTTGTTCCTGCATTAATTAGAGGTAGTACAGAATGCTGGTTTATAAGGTCTGCAGTGTGTAAGCTGTTGAATGTGTGTGTGGGAATTTGCAGGAGTTTATTCAGAAGTGTCTGGAGACGGACCCCAGTAAAAGGCCCACAGCTAGAGAGCTGCTTTTCCACCAGGCTCTGTTCGAGGTGCCTCAGCTGAAGCTCCTGGCGGCACACTGCATCGTCAGCCACCAGCGTGAGTGTCCTTTTCTCACAAAATAAAAGTGGCTTTTTATAGATCCGGTCAGGAAATGCTGCGACTTTGTTTTACAAATCCGGGAACTATTGAACTGGGTGACACTGGGGCCTTTCTGCAGTGGGCTTTAACACACACCACATGATATCATTGAATGTGCTTTGTGTTGTAGACATGATCCCTGAAAACGCTTTAGAGGAAATGACTAAGAACATGGACCCCAATCGGGTGATCATGGAGATGAAGGAAGTGCAGCTGAAGTGAGTGTCCGTCTCTCTCTTTCTCACGCTGTGATTCTTCTAATCAGGAGATTAAGCAGCATGAAATGAGGATGTGAATCCGGGAAGAAAGACTAAACACACAGACGAGTTTGCTAGATCGGATTTACTGGATTTTTGCATGCGTTTTGAGTTAATGTGTGTATTTATATCTGCTCTTTCAGGTTGTCCCAGTTTCCAGCCCTGGAATTAGACAAGTTCCTAGAAGATGTGAGGTGAGAACTGTGATTGAGTAATTTTGCAAGGGATTAAACACTCATCGTCGTGTGGTTACAGGAGGCTGATTAACAACGGGGCGGGACGAGGTGATGAAGCAGAGTTACTGTTAGCTACTGTGGCCTGAAGTCGATTAGTTTCTGATAACATGTCCTGGAGTGTTTTTTTTTCCTCTTATATTATGGCACCTTGCCACTGATCTAATCTTTATTAAAGTACGACCGTTCAGACAGTTTATACGTGTATAGGAATGTTTTATCCAAGTTAGTTCCTTTTGTCGCTTGCATTTATTACATTTATCAACCGTCGTTCCTTCACCAGCCTGTCGTTTTCTCTCTTGACCAGGAGAATAAAGGTTGATTTATACTTCTGGGTCGAATATTTGCTGTAGGTGTACAAAGATCTGTGTAGCTCATGTCGGGTGAAACATTTAAACCTGCATGTAAGTTGCATGACTCCTCTAGGAGGCACTGTCATGGATCACACAGATTTACTGCCTACGCAGAGAAGAAGCGCAAGACGCTAGTTTCACTGTAGGAATAGCAAATAACAGGGACAAAATGTTTTGAAGAAAATGTACAAACCAATGAATTGTGATTTATAAACCAGTGAATTAGCTGTAAACCTCTTCTCACTGAAGGCGTTTCTGAAGTGTTTTAACTCATTCGTATTCAGTAGGAGAACCATAATGCACTTCTAGGGTTGCGGTGCAATTTTAAACATGAAATTTAAAATATTTTAAAACCTTTTTAGGACATCAGAAAGAAGAAAATCCCATTTTCCCATTCCCATTACCAATAAAAGTAATTCAGTTATAGCAATACTTCATTTTTTTTTAATACACACATAGGCCTAGTGTCCACTTGTGTGTGAGTGTGTGAGAGAGAAAAAGAGATACTTGTCTAATAAAGTGTAGTTTTCTCTGTTACACTTTGCACTGATACATAAATAGGCGCAATGAAAATAAGAGTGGCACAGGTTGCCGGCGCTCATGCAGTCGCCATGGAAATGATGAATAAGGCATGCATGCTCACAGGCCGGGTGCGATGCCAAACCAGCAGACCAATCACAGCTGCTGTATTCTGCATGTCCACGACGTGTAGTTACGTTTTTGGAGAGGTGCACAGCAGGCTGCGGTGTAGATTCGACTCGACACAGAAGTATAAATTAGCCTTAAGACAAAAAAAAAAAAAATCATAGCTTGTATTAAAGAGACCGCAAAGGGTAAATTCCTTCGTCCTGAAAAGAAAAGAAAGAAAAAAAGCACAGTTACAGTTTATTTTAGTCTGAATGTTTGAAAGCACCGACACTGGTGACTCCTTCCATAAATGTGAAGTAAAGTCTGAATTGTTCGCATAGAAAAAGGAATATGTTATAATGTTATATCAAGCTTGTTGATGTGAACCTGTAAACTAAAATCAGGTACCCTTTTCCACGTGTAGGAACGGGATCTATCCGTTGACTGCGTTTGGCTTGCCTTGCCCACAACAGCCCCAGCAAGAGGCAGTGAAGTCCCCGATCGTCCCCCCTTCTGTGAAAACCCCCACGCCAGAACCTGCAGAACTCGAGACCAGGAAGGTGAGCAGCACGCAGCCATGGTGCAGGTTTAGGGTTAGATGATGTCCATATCATCGACACGCCTGAGCTGGTTTTTATCAGTAGTGATTTGTGAGGGAGCTGCATTAGGGGGCCTTTGCCTTCCTTATTTACTGATCACAGTAGACGGAAACTTGGATTCAGTGCTGAGCCGATATCCAGTTTCCACCCGCCTTGTTCCTGCGCTCGATCTTTTGTAACATGAGAAACTTGTGCTCGGTGGGGATATTTTCACCTTGTTGACTCACCAGACTGCAGGCAGAATGAGACATGTGGTTTAAGGCATGTCCTGCGGTCGGGATTCTGACGTGAAACCGTGATGGTAGTGGAATGTCAATCCAAACACCAAACTCGTAGCAGCTTCATTGGTCGCATGGGAGGTGTAGCTTATGTCAAAGTGGCGCTTTTGTGTCCTGCTTCTTTAGTTTTGTTGATTAAATTCTTGTCTTTTCTCTCAGGTGCTTCAGATGCACTGCAACATTGAGCCTGTGGAGGAAGGAGCAAAACATCATGTGAGGCTTTTGTGTTTGTTTGTTTGTTTGTTTTTTCTTTAACACATGCATTGTTCATGTTATGGTTCAGAAAAGTTCTGATGGTTCTTCTTTTTCCTACACAGTTGACTTTACTGCTAAAGCTGGAAGATAAGCTGAATAGACATTTGAGTTGTGATTTGGCACCAAGTGAGTACATCGAGGTTTGCGTATACGCTGCATCACAGAGGGGTATAGTGCGGCGAGTGTGCACGTGGTTTTCTCATTCGTGTGTGACCTTGGGTCTGAAGTAACAGAGACAAAAGTCAGAGTAAATGAGTGTTTAGGTTGGATCATGTAGCTCTAACTGGAGCTGGATGATTATAAGGAAAAATCCTGATTTCTCAGGTGACCCCCCCACCCCACCCCCGACAAATATATACCGTAATGTTCAGACTTTTGAGCGCACCTGAATATAAGACACACCAACTAAAAAAATGGGGGGGGGGGGGAATTGCGCATATATAGGCCGCACTGGTCTATAAGCCGCAGGCACTCACGTTGTAACGAGATATTTACACACAATTTTTTTTTTTTTAATTTTTAATTAAATAAATGCGTTTTTTTCCGAACAGTGCCGGTAACACGGCTGGTTAAAAAAATAACCAACCTGCAAGAAATTGATCATTGATCGCTATCTTCATCTTCCTCCTGCGCACTAAAACCGCTGAAGTCGTCTTCCTCAGTGTCGGAATCAAACAGCCTCAGAATGACTTCGTCACACATTTTCTCCATCTCTCTTACGTCGTCGCTCTCAGTGTCACTTTTGTCTCAAGGTGAATTTGTGCTCATGCCGTCCTCTTCATCACGCAGCAGTACAGCCTTTCGAAACCCGTTGGTGATCGTGGATTTTTTTCACACTGCTCCATGCGGTCAGGATCCACTGGCAGACTTGAGCAAAAGTTGCTCTTCGCATGCGGCCAGTTTTGGTGAATGATTTCATTCATGCCAAGCTTACGCGCAGCACCTCCATTTCCTTCTTCGACAGCCTTTAACTTAAAAGCTGCATCTTATGCATTTCTTCGTGTGGTATCCATGATGAGGGGGTGTGCATGATGTGCAAAATGACCGTTCAAAACACAATCAAACTAGCATCTTCCTCGGCGCATTATCTCTTCCACTTTTCTGTGTCACTCATGCACTTCTAGAGCGCCTCCTGGAGCCCGTCAGCCCGTAAAAATCTATAGATTAGCCGCATCATTGTATAGGCCACAGGGTTCAAAGTGTGTGAAGAAAGTAGCGGCTTATAGTCCAGAAATTACGGTAAATGCGCATGTTCTTATACGTCAGCGTTTCCATAGGAACAATGCACAAAGTGACTTCTTCCACTCAAATGTTAACTGATGATACTTGTCAATAAGGTGAAATTTTCCTTAAGGAGTCCGTTTAGCATTTATGGATATAGTCTGCGCTGTCAGCGTGTTCAAGACAGAGGACATTGCTCTTTAACAGGTTCTCAAAACATCGTAACTTCAAGTGAGGGGAAAACGAGACTTGTGAAAGAAGTCGTCTGTTTAGCTGCTATAATGTAACTGAGAACAGGAAATGTCGTCTTTGCACTTAGCACAGATGGTCCACAGGTTTAAAGGTGTCTATAAATAGGGCTGGGTTAAAAAAAAACCAAACGATTCACCGATCAATATCGATTTTCATGTGAAAAATTCAGTATCGATTTAGAAATTCGCGGATCGATCTTTTCCTGTTTGCACTGCTTGATTCTCGCAACCTCGCAAGAGAGCTATAAAAACGTGAGACCAGCGAAACCAAAACCAAATTGAGCCGTGGCTGAAGCTGCTCCGCTGAATTCACCGTCTGGCCTAAAGGCCGATGTTTGTTTGGCCACATCCAGGCACCACACGGACATAGTTTCAGCTAAAACGTCAGGGGCGAATCAAACCGTACTGGAGAAGGCATTTGGGGTTAAATTGGCTTCAAATTCTCAATGTGCCTTAAGCATTACTGAGGGAGTTGGCAACTTTATTTGTAAAGACATACGCCCGTACAGTGTTGTGGAAAATGCTGGCTTCAGACTACTAGAAAGAGACTGGAACCATGCTATGTCATGCCTAGCAATACTATAATGTGGGATTAGATATATTATACTAAATAACTCCTTATTTAAAAAGTTTACTGTCCACCGATAACATTGTAGTACAACCTATCAACATGGGGATATGCTCCACTCAAGTCAAGTCCTTTTATAACCAAGCAAAACTAGTATCGACACAAAGAAATCTCTAAATAAATCGATATCGAATCGGATCGTGACCTTGTGAATCGGGATCGGATTGATTCAGGAAATCAGCAGCGGTACCCAGCCCTAGCTATAAATGGATTAGGAAAAAAGTCATACTTTATCATAAAGGAATTGTTTGCAAATTGCTTCGGTACAAGAGGACACGTCAGCAAACCTGAGGTGGGAACAGTAACCCCTCTTCATCGCACCACCTATTTGTTGATTATTTTTGTATTATTCTGATTATTTTTTTATGATCAACAGCAGAGCCACGTTTTACTCTTTTTGTCACTTGCATTATAATGATCGTGGAATTAAATAGGAAATATGCTAGTAAAGCTTTTCTTATCCTTACAGTATATTATAGATGTATTAAATCATTTATTAAGCAGGTTAGAGAAATCAAGTCCGTAAGCAATGCCGCTAACGGGTGACTTTTCATACGGCTCACTGTCTTTATATAGAGTGCAATAAACCCTGCTTCCTTTCAGCTTTCATTGGTTATCTAACAATGAACAAATGTCAATATTAGATTAAGACAAGCTAATCAACTAATAAAGACTCTCAACTCCAAAGAAACACATAATAAGTTTAATCCAGTTGAAAAAACGCGTAACCCGTATCTCTGTAGGTTTTCAAACCGAGGTATGATTTTATATTTTGCATTACAGCTCATGGTGATTTATTTGTGTGTGTGTGTGTGTGCGTGTGCAGATGAGAATGTGCAGGAGCTGGCGGTGGAGCTGGTCCAGCTCGGCTTCATCAGCGAGGTAGGCACTCCAGCACCACCAGGCTTTTCCTGTTCGCTGATAAACACAGCAGTGCAATCCGAGGGTCCGATTTCAGTTAAACATTTACTTTTGTGTCTTGGGTAAACATTGTGTCACATTCAGATCTGGTTACAGCCTCATTAGGATATCTTGTGTTCACATGATGCAGAGTCTGTTTAAAGAAGGTTTGAACTGAAGCTTCATGATATGAGGAGAAGTAAACCCGTCTTTCTGAGAAATGTGCAAAATAACAGACGTCACGGTGCTGTATATCTGAGAATTGCTGGTAATGAAATAATCCTTGTTAATTGGCTGAGCGTAGTCATCTGTCCAACTTGGCTCTCGTGTGAAAGCCGATGCCACACCATCTGCCCGGCTCTCCCACTCACGCTGTTCCCTCTCTTATTTTAGTTTATTAGTTTGATATCATATCACATCACCACCTCCTCATCCGTTTCTTCAGTCTTTTGGTTAGTGTTTTTTAAGCCCTGTGAATCCATTTAAAATAATGCATGTAGAATATTAAATGGTTCAAGGAAGCTAATAAATTCCTGAAGAGTTTTTGTACCGACTGATGAATGAATCCTTGACGGATGTATAAGAACCCAACTCACACTTTGTAGCCCAAATCTTAAGTTCCAGTCAAGCTCTCGTGGTGTGAACGTGTTCAACGTGTTTTTTCGTTTTGTTTCTCTGCATTTTTGCCCTATAAGCTTCATTACGGGTCCCAAGAAAGTGGAAATGGTAGTGAGAGTAAGAAGCC
>JAQLOM010000020.1:12625279-12635922 GCA_030068315.1 Chrysichthys thysi
GAAAAGAGGAGGATTGAGGGGTAAGGAAGAGAAAAGAGGAGGACTGAGGAGTAAGGAAGAGAAAAGAGGAGGATTGAGGGGTAAGGAAGAGAAAAGAGGAGGATTGAAGAGAAAAGAGGAGGACTGAGGAGTAAGGAAGATAAAAGAGGAGGACTGAGGAGTAAGGAAGATAAAAGAGGAGGATTGAAGGGAAAAGAGGAGCATTGAGGGGTAAGGAAGAGAAAAGAGGAGGATTGAAGGGAAAAGAGGAGGATTGAAGGGAAAAGAGGAGGATTGAAGGGAGGAGAGGAGAAAAGAGGAGGATTGAGGGAAGGGGACTGTATGTTCTAGATACTTGTGTACAGAGCGATGCAGGATGAGCAGTCAGGATTTACACTGTTTAACATTCACTGCATAACACAACATACAGCTAAGTGCAAAAGTTTGCACACCCTTATTTCCAAATAGTCACACTGACATTTACTGTGATTTTATTGTCTTTCTCTCAGTATCACAAGTAAAGATACGTTTCTCAAAATTCAAAACTCTGTCTTTGTCCGATTTAATCGTGTGTGGTTTTCGTTTGTTTGTTTATTTATTTTAGTTTTTATGATCTCCCCAACCACTGAAATCTTTTTTTTATCCCTTTCTCCATCTCTATAAACCTTATTTTCTCTCTTAATTCCTTGACTGACAAGACCTGTAATCCACATTTCCACCGTTTTGTCATTACACACACTTAATGAAGCTCGTTTTAATAAATTACCCAGAACGACGTGCCTGCACCCTTTTTAAAGCTTGTTAAGGCAGTACATATGATGAGAATATTATTTACACAATATGTGCGACATGTAACATACAGCTAGGGGATGCAAACTTTTGCACTCAACTATGTGTCATGATAAGCTACATTAGCCTCCATTCTCAACAAGACAGCAGTGTTATAAAATAAACCCTGCAGGCAGAAAAGGGTATAAACATATAATAATAAATGATTCCCTTCTCCTGATATTGTAAGGAGACATTTTCTGTCATGGGAGATTTATTTATGATGTATGGAAGGAGTCTCCAGTGTCAGTGCTTTAATAAATGCTGTGGTGTAAGAGGAATAAAACACTTGGGGATGCTCGGTCGACGTCATCACAGCATTGTTCATTGATTATTTTCCGGTAGCTGCACGACCTGAAGTGTTTTATTCCTTATGTTTCTTTACACGCAGCTATCATTCACTCAGTGCTGATCACGCAACACATTTGTTCCACAGTGTTTTAATTAAAAAAAAAAATTTTTTTTAAGTATTTTTCCCAACATGGCCAATCAGAAACCAGTATGATTAGTTAATTTAGCGAACAATTCTAACCAATAGGATGCGTCGATAATTGAGGAGGATTTGCAGCTTGATAATGGACCTCAGTTGCTTTTCCCCATTAAATGGCAACAAACAGATGTGTACATCTGGGGCACTGGACATTAATGTCATGGTTAGTTAGTCGTAATTTAAGCGTTTGAGCTTTTCTGTGATATTCTGTGACCATTTCGGGGTAAAAATGATCCACAGAACGAAAATAAATGGCTTAGGTCTTGAAAAGGCATGCTTTATGCTGGATATGATGCTTCTAAGTGCAATAGTTTGTACACCCTTAAGAGTCAAAATAAATAAATAAATAAATAAAAATTCGCTGTTTTTAGCAACAAGAAGCTTTGTGTATTCGGCTGTGTTGAGAGAATTTGTTCGTTCATTCGTCCTCAGGAAGCGTTTTATCCTGGTCAAGGTTCCAGGTGGATCCAGAGTGGATACACTGGATATAAGCCAGAATTGGGACGTCTGCCCAGCACAAGGCAGCATCCGTACACAGGATTTAGTCATTAATTTACCTAATGGTTTGGGGGTTTTTTTGGTTTGTTTTTTTGAGGTGGAAGGAAACTGGAGAACACGGAGACTGAGAGAACGTGTGAAAAGCCACAAAGACAGTAACCTGAGCTCAGGATCAAACCGGAGACGTGAGGTAACGACGCAACCCGTTGGCCCCGGGCAGAATCATCAGATGAATAGTTTTGCTAACTGTGGTGTCTACATTCTCCAATAACCACGAGAGATACAAACTTTTGCACTCAGCTGAACCACACATCCCCACCACCAAAAAAAAAAAAAAAAAAAAGAAATGGAACAAAAAACAGACGACATAAACATGAAGCAAACCAAGCACAGAACAAGCATCATGAGTTCAACTCCTGCCTGAAGCACAAATGAACATCAAAGCACCGATGTCAAACACAACAACGTGGACACGAAACGTCACGAGAGGCGTCGCCCGGGAAATGTTAGTGAAACACAAATGTTACCTCCACTTCTTTTTCTAGCGCTAGCACTCGATTGTCTTTCCCCTGACAGTCCAGCTGTAGCTGTTTGTACTCTGTTTCTAGATCTCTAGCTCTTTTCCTTAACAGCTGCGTCTCACTGTGTTCCTGCCTAGTGGACGGGAGAAAACACAGCAAGTGTGAGCCGACACACGGCACCAGCGCTTCACGAGCTGCTCCGAGTCATCCCGGTAAACACTGGATCGTCGTGCCGTGTCTGCTTTTTTTTTTTTTTTTTTTTTTTTTTTTTGTCATTTGCAAGAAATACTTAAAGTTGAAAGGAAAAACAATCACGGATGCGCAATTGATCAAGCAGCAGCATTGTTGTATAATAAATCAGAGTGTGTGTGTAAATGTACAGTCAGCTGCAGAATTATTGGCACCTTTAAATAAAGTGAGTGGGGGGGAAAAAGTGATGTAAAAACGTCTTTGAGGTGAACTGGGTTCATCTCAGACTGAAAATACGAAAGCTATCATTTAATTGAAGCAAATCTATTCTAAGATATAGCTTTATTTTTTTTTACGCAGCAACAAGAGTCATAATTTTTGGCACCCCTTGCAACATCCGCTTTCCAACACGAGAGCCCTGAGCGTTGGTGTGAGGAACCTGAAACCATTCATCAGTGCAGATATATCCAGAATCTGAAGCTGACTGTCCATGTGACACGGTTATTTCCTACCTGTTCGATGCATTACGGAGTAAAAAAGCTGCCTCGTCAAATTTCTGGGACCGAACTTCTCCGAGTTGTTTTTCTATGGCTAATCTGCTCTCTGTCTCCATTCTGGCTTTCTTCTCCAGCACGGCCCCACTCTGCTTGTCCTTCTGCCTGGATTTGCTCAGATACTGAATCCTGAAAGAACGGAAAAAAAAATGAAACGCACAAAATGATAAATTATTGTGTATTAGCGGAATAACCATTACACGGCCAACATAGACAACGTGATATAGTCTCTATTAACAGCTTATGTGTCACATGACTTGGTTGTAGCGATCATTTAAGTAAAGAATACGACACTCCACGATGAGTTACTAAAGTCTTATTTCTCTTACGTCACAGCAATTTGCATAAAATTTGGAACAGTCCTCTCCAAAAGTACACTAAACACATTTGGGTTTGGCATCAAAAGATGAATATGAGATCACATCAGTATGCATTCTACTTCTAGACGTGTTAAATGGCTTACAACATGGCACCTTCTGTCTGAGCCGACCACCCGCCAGGTGCTCAAAAATATTGGAACGTGCGTCTGGGGTACGTGCAGGTGTTGTCATCCAGGTGTGCCCTGTTAGACTTGTTGTTTAAACATTTAGTATCTCTGAATATCTAGTTTACTCAGGTTTGAGCCTAGGGTTTCATGTGGGGAAAATTGCATTTGTTTATTAAAAAAGGATAAACCAACATGAAGACCAGAGAGCTTTCTATGGGGGGGAAAAAGCAAGTTTGCCATTGTAAACACTGAAATAAAAAGGATAAAATAACAGTCAGTGATATCACCTGGAACCTCCAGAGGGCAGGGGCGAATCCACTGTTTGAATAATACAGAGGCCAAACTACAAGATGGAAACAGTCATCATCAGCAGAAGATGAGTTACAAAAGTTCTGGAACTAAGACGGACCCCTAATAAACTTATAAAAAAGGCCAAAGTATGGAAAAAGAAAAGATCTGCCCATGATCCAGAACGTACGAGTTCATGGGTCAGGCATGGTGTCATGCAGTGTGTCATGGCTTGGGCTTGCATGGCTGCTTGTGGAACAAGCTCACCAATGTTTACTGATGATGGAGGCAGCAGAATATATTCAGCAGTCTACAGAAACATCCTGTCTGCCAATTTACAGAGAAATGCAGTCAATCTAATTGGGAGGAACGTCAGCAGGCAGCAAGATATTGACCCAAAGCACACGGCCAACATAGCAAAGGAGTTCATCTGGGGGAAATCATCACCAGATCTTAATCCAACTGAGCGGCATTTCACTTCCTGAAGAGGAGACCGAAGGGAGAAACCCTGCAAAATACATAACAACTGAAAGAATCTGCGCTACAAAAGCATCAGAAAGGAAGAATGCAACAGTTTGTTGCGAGCTTGATGCGTGTATTGCACGTCAGGGAAATGCAACCAAATTTTAGGTATTATTTACTTGAATAACACACATATAGACACAAATATCAGAAAGCTAAAGCTAAAGTCTTATTGTCTTTTGATATCAAACCCAAGTGTCTTCAGTATATAACAAAATAGGGAAATGGCCCTTTCTGTTCCAATAGTTTTGGAGGAGACTGTCCGCATACATGTGTATATACAGTGTATCGGACCAAAAGAAGAAGAAGGTGCTGTTTATTGTCTTTAACAGCTGCAAGTCCCAGGTGCACAGATGCAAAAATCAGTCATTTGGACATGTTACTGTTTCTATAGTAACGACTTGCACAGTACTTATACTGTAATATAAAAAGAGAATCAAATATGACATCGAGCTGTTCAAACTGAAATGGGTGCTTGTGAGAATTTTAATCTTCGTCTTCTGCAGCTTAATCCTGTACAGGGTCACGGGGGGAAGCTGGAGCCAATCACAGCTGACTTCAGGTGGGCGAGAGGCGGGGTTACACCCTGGGGGGCAGGTCACCAATCCAGCGCAGGGCGACACACGGAGACAGACAACCGTTCACACTCACATTCACACCTACGGCCAATTTAGAGTAGCCAATTAGCCTAATCCCCTCAGTGCATGTCTTTGGACTGTTGGAGGAAACCGGGGAACCCCACATGGACACGGGGAGAACATGCAAACTCCACACAGAACGAAAGGCGCCCAGGTCGACCCCGGGGATCGAACCCAGGATCTTCTTGCTGTGAGGCGACAGGGCTAACTAACCACCACACCACCGTGCCTTCCCTAATTTGTTTTAATTCTCGATTTTATTTATTTATGATTACACAAAGACCTTTTTTGCACTGTGTTGCTGCGTTAACTTTACAACGCTTGGGAGAAACTGGAAGCTTTGCGCTTCAGTGGCTGATTTAATGGCGAGAGATGGAAGAAAGCGCTCACTTGTTGTGCAGAAGTTCATTGGCATGTCTGAGCAGCGAGACTTCGGGTCGCAGGCTGTTCTCGCTGTTGGTGAGGTTACAGATGTGACTGCGTAACTCCTGCTCGGTCTGTCTGCTCGTCTGCAGCTCCACCTTTAGCTTCTTCATCTCCTGTTCCAGCCTGTGGACAAACACCATGCTCTCCATTACTGCATTTATATATATATATATATACAAAATATGAATTATAATACTGGTATTAAAGTGTGTTAACGGAATAAGAAGAAAAATGTTTGGTACAACCATCAAACAAAAATACCGACAATCAAAAATAGTTGAGATTTTAATATCCAATCAGCTGATCACTGAGATGACTCGAGGGGCGACTTTTTGAAAGTGCCGATGGGTAAAAATATTGTTTTGTATAATAACGCTTCGTTCTTATAATATCAGTTTAGATGGAGTATGTTTCTCAGTTCTCCACCTATATTATTGGTGTTAAGTGATAACAGGAACTAACTTGTTTCGTGGAAGTTCCACAACACTAAGCGTAACCATAAATGGATAAAAAAAAATACTGTGTTAAATGGTAAATCCTTAAAAATGTCATCACTGTGCTCTAAGAGGAATAAAACACGCAAGGACATGCTGTTAGGAAACAAAATGTGATTATTTTCCTATAGCATCACGCCGCCACATGTTTCATTCCTCACCTAATGAAACCTGGGAGAAAGTTCATAGTCCACACTATCGATATAATAATACAGTGTTTTACGTCACAGACAAATTCTAAGCAATTGTCCACCTCTCCTGCTTTTTAAATCTTGATAGCTTTGTTGATTTATCTGATTTGTCTTTTTTGTTCCTCTCCTGGAGGAAACGAGTGCACGTGTACTCAGATTGATAAGTATGGCACATCCAGTAATCTTTGTCAGCATTCCAAGCAGTGGGCAGGGAGCAAGTGTACAACCTCAAACGTGGATAAATCATAATCTGAAACCACGGCGATGAGGGAAAACCAGAAATCCTGGAACAGGAGTTGGAAAACGAGGCTCGGAGGTAATACAAAATGTGACACCACAGGAAATGACATAAAACAGCAGGGATTAAATAGATAGATTAATCAAGATATAAACAGAGAACAGGTGGACGCAGTAGGGTAACAGACCAATGATGGGGCAGGGGCGGAGTCAGGACTAGGATTCGAGCAAAAAGTGAATAAAACATAAACCCAGGTTGAGACGAGGGGGAATTTGTGTCGGTTTTCTTGGAATGGCTTAATATGGCGGTCCTTTAACACTCCTAATAATAAAAGTGCCATTTTGTTCAACTTATCCTATAGAAGAATGAACTTTCTCTGAGAATTTTTAGGGGTTTTTTCCCCCACCAAAATGAATTCCACCATAAATGTGAGCTTTATGTTTAGTTAAAAAATATTGTTCAGTTTCTCATGCACCACAGTGTCCGACATTTCCTGACACTTTTATCCATCAAAGCGCACACATGGACGGACCCCCAGCGGTATCCTATGTAAATATACATAAATATCGAAGTGTATTACTTGGAGATCTGCTCAGCATGAGGATTGTGAAAACCCTGGATGTTTGTGCTCCGTTCTCCTGCGTCTCCGTTGGAGCCGATGGCTTTTGAGGTTTTGAGTTTCTTCTCTGCTCTGCTGCTTACGATGTTCACCGAGCTCTTCTGCACTTTAACCTGGGGACCTCGAGAGACTCTCAGAGCTTTCCCGCTTTGCTCCTCATGAGGTAGGTGTTCGTGGACGTCGGAAGGCTGCGCTGAACCCGAGCGCGTTTCGGCCCCGTGCTGCTTGGATCCCGGAGGCTGAGGGTTCGGCTCTCGTATCCTGGCGTCCCCTGCGTCTCTCTCCGTCCTCCCTTGCAGTCTGTGGAGTTGGAGACAGTCCTCCAGGTCCTGCTTGTCCTCTGATACGACGGTGTCGTTTGGACACGAGTATTGCATGGGCCCTGGTTTGGTCCTCCATTTGGATTCTGGATAAAGAATAAAAATATTGTCATGAAAGGTGCGTTTGGCTCGACGGTTAGGAAATAAATAATGACTAAAGGTATAAACTGGATGCTCAGCTTGCCTTCCACCCCGGGTTTTGGGTAGAGTTGTGTGTATGGAGGTAGGGGATGTTGAAGGAGATGCAAGCGCAAGTCGTTTTCACTCTGAACTGCTTTCTGCGTGCGAAGTTTCAAGATGCCGGAGAAGTAGCACGTCGCATCAAATCCCATGTACACGAGAGGATAGCCAATGCTGCACAGTTAAAGAAGGACATTGATACGATCTCCATCACTAGCTAGACGGTGAACTTATTAGTGTTGAGCAATACTTAACAATAATACTAAGAATGATGCAGGGAAAAGCATAACTCACACACCCATACTGTCCTTAAAGACGAAGCTGAATTTCTGATTTTATAATTTCTGAGTTTTTTCCACTGGCCTTTTGCTTGGGGCTCCTCCACATACCAAACAACAGAAATGCTACAAGTCTTTCATTCAACCTGGACACCGAGTCTCTTATCTGTCCTTCTGGGGTCATTTGGACAACGTGTCTTTTAGTCTGTCTACATTTAAGCTTCACCTCCAACAGACCTTTTGGTGAAAATCTATTATTATAGAATAAATAATCCACCTTTTCAACTGTACTGCATATCCCGTGCGCCTTCTCACGTGTTTCCAATGTGTGTGGAAAAATATCAGCCCGAACGGAGATCTGATCCCGATCTAGTGGGCGTGTCACTCTGGGTAATCACCTGACACGGCTGTCACTGATTGGCTGCCTGAAGCTACAGTCTGGGCGAGAAAGAAATCAGCCCCAGCCTCGCGCCTCGCACCTCGCGCCTCGCTTCGTCACACTGTTCTGCGTGTCTCCTTATAAACACTGCACTCAGCTCTAGAGCAATCTAACGTAGATGCTATGAATGAAACCCCGCGCGGCTGTTCGAGGGAAACGGTTCGGAAAAATCGCAACGTACCAGTGTGCAGCAAAGAGGTGAGAGAGGTTGGCGTATGGATTCTTCAGGTCTCTCAGCCTGAGCGAGGTCTCCGTGTAAACCAGGAGAATCCACAAAGTCACAGTTGACAGGCAGATGCCTTTCTCTTAAAAAGATATCAGAGACAGTCATTCTGCTCCATAGACACTGTACAGCGTTATTGAATAGGGTTAGTGAACGCAAATTACGTTTCTAATCACAATGGTAAGGTTTCCGGGTACATTTATTTCTCCAGTGAGGATGTCTTCCTGCTCACCTGTGTGCCATATGTAGTTGAGTAAGACGTACGTGCTGGCTGCGAAAAACAGCCAGTGTAGCGGTACAAAAATTAAACAGAATATATCCAGCGTAAAGGCAGCACACACAAACACCATACAGATGGCCTGGGAAAAAAAAGAAAGGAAGAAAACGAAAGAAGCGTCAGATCCTGAAACATGGAGCAACGTGTGAAGAAGTGTGTTCGCAGCTGATGAGAAAATGTTAATTCAATTCAAAAGGAATGCTTCGTTCAAACGCGAGCGTATTTAAAGGGGCGAGAAAGCGGCAAGGTGGCAAATCGAGCTCCGGTTTCTCAGTACGAGTGCTTTTTATTCGTTTCTAGTTGCATTTCATGTCGTGCCACGTCCGTGAAACAAGCTGTTGTCACTTTGTAAGAAGAAGGGGTGTGTGTGTGTGTGTGTGGGGGGGGGGGGGTCCCTATGCAGCTTGTCATGTTATCAAGAAAGCGGAAAGCCGTCGTTACAAACAGAAATTAAAATCCCAAAGCGCTGACGCGGGGGAATCCTTCCACGAACGTCGAATAAACGTCTCTTCACAGAAAGCCGTTAGGTTAGGCAGCATATCAGTGATTACGCGCGTTTTACTTCGTTACATAACAACGCAGGTTTTAATCATCTTCTCGCCAGGCTTCTTGGATTATGGGGAGTGTTTGTTGTGCCTTGTGAACGGGCTGTTGCTATGGAAACAATCATTTATTAAAACATCGACGTAAACCTGGGATTTGCAGCTGAATGACCGTGAGGGCTGCTCTTATGGAAAATGAATCAACTCCTTCTGACCAATCAGAATGGAGAATTCACCAGCGCCGCGGTATAACACAGACGGACGAATCCATCTACAATAGAATAATTAACCAATTATCGACGCATCTGTGAAATACCTCATAAGGATATATATTAGCAGAAATGCTTCAGGGTGGGCCATGAAAAAGTAGCCCCGCCTCCAGTCCCAGTGCCACGCCCTTTAGAGGAGGCCGTAGCCCCTTTCTCACCGCCCGTCGTCCCCGTGTGGAGGTGCACAGACGTGAACGGGGACCACTTTCAGCCCCTGTTGGGACTTTTGTCGAAGTGAATTAAAAAATTTATTCGCTCAGGCATTTTATCTTCCTGTCGCCGGGGGCGGGGTACTTTTTCGTGGCCCTCCCTGTAGAACCCATTAATTGGACATGTTGAAAAATACATATCTGGGTGTGATTGATTACAGGACGTGAGTGTGATGTACGGAGGAGGTGCGTACCAGGCCGTGGCAGTGGAACGTGGTGTAAACGGTGCCGAGGAACAGCCAGCAAGGCCACAAGTATTCCAGTCTGAACTCCAGAATAAAGTCAGCCAAAAGCACCACGATCCACACTGTCATGAACTTCAGGAACGAGTACGCACTACAACCAAGGAGAGAAGTTATAAGACACATAATAAACCAGGGGAAAGCTGGAAAATTAGGGAATGTCATCCATCAAACAAATCAGAGGTATTAGTTAAGAGGTACATGCTTGTAGAAAAAAAGGCGTTAATCGTATGGTTTATTAGATAAGATTGCTGGATAAATAAGTCTTTTTCCCCCCCAAGATTACGTGAATGATTTCTGCCTGTCTTTGTGAAGTTCTGCCCCCAGGATTTGCAGTAGGTCGGAGGGTGTGTCTAAAGTGACTGACAGGAGGAAACACAAAGAAGTACTGTATTTCGGACCGGAGGTCAGTTTTCCAAACGGATTTTCTCTCTGACTTACTCTTTTACTTAGGCAACGGCATAACACACATAATATTTTTAAATTTTTTTATCACGTTCTACATATCTTCCGCTTCTTTATACAACTCGAATTCCAGAAAAATCGGGACGTCCTTTAAATCGGAATAAAATGAAAACTAAAAGACTTTCAAATCACACGAGCCGATATCTTATTCACAACCGAACACAGATAACATACATGTTTAAACTGAGAAACATTTTTAATGCACAAAATGAGCACATTTCAAATGTGATGCCTGCT
>JAQLOM010000020.1:12687154-12697314 GCA_030068315.1 Chrysichthys thysi
TTATTGTTGAAATACACAGTCCTGAAAAAGGGGCGTTTCTTTTTTTGCTGAGTATATATATATATATATATATATGTATGTATATTCATCTCTAATATAATTTGTTTTTCACTTGAATTGTATTGTTTCCTATATCACATTTAAGGTCGAACAAGATCTGCCATGATTTATCTTGATTTCCTTTCATCACAAAAAAACCTGCAGTTTTAACAAGCATGTGTAGACGTTCTTTTTTTGTTTGTTTGTTTTGGCATCCACTGTATATCAGCGAGTACATGCCTTTACTTTATTTCTTTATCCATGTACAAGTCCCGGTGTAAGCTCATGCGATAGATAACGTAGTGGTACAAGAGCTGATGTTATGGAAACCTATTCGACAGCTTCTGACCAATCAAGAATAGAAAACTTAATTCGTGCGTAATGATCAATCTCTCGGCGAACAGACACTACTCACCGGTCATAATGTGTGCCATTGAGACACTCTCTAAATCTGACTTCGAACGGCGACCAAACGTCTCAAGGCAGAACAGGAAGAAATCAGCACTGTGGTAATCATTTCGGTGGAAAAAAAATTCATTTATGCAGATTTATTACAGCAGCGCTGTAATTAGCCATGCTAATTAGCCAGCATTAGGAAACGATTCGCGTTTGAAAAGGTCCACATGTGTGTTTAGCACATGTGTGAATGGGGCACGAGGGCTCTTCTCACGTCGGGAGACTTCCGCCATCCTTCCGCCAACACAGGAAGGAAACGCACATAACTGTGATTTGGCGGGATACAGGGAATGTCTATTTGGTTTTAATGGCTGGTGAAATTGGGAAATAGGTGCGTGTCTGTGTCTATGAGAGTGTGTGTGCGTGTGTGTGAGAGAGAGAGACATGACGAGAGATAAAGACGGCACCTGTTTGTTCCTGCAGGGGGTTCATTAGAGCAGATTTATGGAGCGGATCATTACGGGATGGAGATTGGTAGATGTTCATATTGAAAGCATGTCCTCTGGGAAATCTCGAATGGAGAAACAAAAAAAAAGGCAAGACCTTGATTAACCCATTTAATCCCAACAATGAGATTTACGAGTGGAATTTTATTTTCAGTTTGTGTTTCAGTTGATTTCATATACGCAAAATCAATTTAATTACAGTATACACCCGAGACGGAGGATTCCTGCACTGAAGCTTTAGGAGAGGTAAAAAAAATGCTGTAATATACATACACTATAATAATAACAATAATAATAATAATAATAATAATAATAATAATAAAGTTGATAGGTCAAATCTATCAAATGATATCTTAGTGATTTTTATGCCACAGTGCTGTTGAGTTGTGTATTCTGATTGGTCAGAAGGTGAAATCACAGCTTTATATTAATGCGCCTGTTTTAATAGTGTGCTTTAATACACTAGCCTATCTATAGTAACAGCGTATTCAGAACATTCACAAGGCTTTGTATGATAAACAGTCTACTCTGATTACGCACAAACCTCCCCATATACAGTACTGTAAATACTGACATACAGTTGTACCTCAATACTTGGACTCATCAGAACTCGAATTTCTTAAAATTCGAACAGACCATATAAAAAAAAAAAGACCTTGAACTCAATCTGAATCTCAGAAGTTGAACCGTGAACGCCAACCTAAGATAAATGTGGGTGCGGGGAAATGAGTCACGTCTTTCAGCGGAAACAAAGGGTAACACTTCAGTCTCAGCCTCGCATTCGCTGTGATCGCAACGTTGGTTGGGGATAGTGCTTTTTTTTATTTAATAATATCAGGTAATAAATACACTGTGAGTAAGACATAAAATCCCTCTCAGGCCGAACTGCGTACAACACCAACGAAGGAACAGACTATAATCAACCCGTTCTTCTTTTCCATTCCTTAACGCCCGAACTCCTCCTTACGAAGGTACGCAAAGTGTGAACTTTATTGTACACTCCTGTATGTGTTTTTTACTTCAGTTTATAAGTTTCTTTTATTACTAATCTATGTTTTATACTATATCGTGAGGTTTTTTTTTTTAGTTTTTAACTATAAAAAGGATGTCAGGCATCCAGTAAGTACAACAAAATACTTATCTTTCACACATTTCCCTCCAATGAGGAAACTAGGCGAAAATGGATCGTTGCTATGCGAAGGTAGGTATGTGTGTATTTATGCTAATCGTGATGGCTAATCTGCCCCCCAACTCTGTTTCGGACTTTACTGGTTGCGCATGCACACCCCCCAGTAAAACCACTCAGATTGGCTGGGTTACTGGTTTTTCCGGTATTCACGTTGATGACGTATTCAAGGACAGCCAATAGCATTCCCCCGTGCTCGAATTTCCCAAATCGGTTTTCCCAAAGCCAAGTTTCCATTCCTAGTAATCTTACTGTAACCCTTCTCAGATTAAGGGAGATTATAAACGCTGATAATGTTTCAAGTTTTCCTCATTAATAACCTACTAGGTTAATGCTTTATTTATATTATAAAGGCTATAGCTGAGTAATATTCTGTTTGGCTCTCTATTCAGAATTTATTCTGTTTCTTCTCACGTTTCTAATGTTTCAAATGCAAAGAGACGAGGCATTCCACAATGTATTTTCATGTTAAAGTAGTCGTAATTTTTATAAAGAATTTATTTTGTAATTCAACGTGCATTTGTCTGCACTGTGTTCCTAATGGTACAATAAATCCTTCATTAAGGAATGTAACATTTTTTTGAATTCAGTATTTGAAGTAAATTTAGCTTATATTCTTATAGACCCTACTGAAACAGGGAAATTCAGGGAAAAATCGCCGCTTATCAATTTATCGATAATCGATCGACAAGACAAGATCAGCCAACTAATGATTAGTGAATTAATCGATAAATGCATCCCTAGTTCACAACCACTTTCCTGGAACGGAGTGTGTTCGTGAACTACAGGATCCGCTGTACCTGGGGAAGTCTGCGGTGCAAACTCCAAATCATTGGTTATTTATTATATTTATCATAATATCTAGAATCTGTCAGGTCTTTGAAATTTGCTAAACAGTCTTAGAAATTGGTAATCTCAAAAAAAAAAAAAGGGTTCTTATGAGTTTGTTAAGAGGTTATTGTTCAGCTTGACTCCAGAAATCGGAAAGGGTTCAAAGTAGAACACTTTTTTTGCCAGCTGAAAACCTTTAATTATCCAAAGAACCACCGGAGAACCCATTTTCTCTAAGGACGCATGCGCTACCGGGGTACGTCTGCGGCCCGAACACCAAATTATTCTTGCATAATTTTCTTCTTAATATCTTCGAACCTGTCAGGGGTTTAACATTTACACAATCTATATTGGTACTTGGTCCAGACTTGGACTTAGACTGGATCATTAAGGGTTCTTAACCTCTCAAACGCTCCCTGATGCACAAAACACTCCGTTGCACAGTTCTACAGAGAACCTATAAAGGTTCCCATAGACTGACAACTAAAATGGGTTCAAACCGATTTTTAAACAATGTCTTAAATACACTCGTAAAACAGTGTAGGGTTCTTTGGTTGCAGAACCCTAAAACGGTGTTTATCACAAAGGGTTCCAATTAGAACACTCTTTTGGGAAGTTAAGGAACTTTAGGAAACCTTAAGGAACCATTAAAAAACGTTGTTGTTTTTTTAAGAGCGTACTTAAGTCCATGGCGTAAAATTAATTATAGGTCGTTATTTTCTTCTTAATATCATAGGAACATTTCGCTAAACTGTCTAGGTTCCTGGTTCGTTTGTAAGGGGTCACGGGATAGTGAAGTGAAGTGAAGTTCCTAAAAGGGTTCCTGTACGGAAGGCGTCATGAGATACGGAAACTCTTTGGTACATTTCTACAAACAGAAGCATGAGGGGTTTCCTCCGAAGGACACCTGATGACCCATGAAATGTTCTGGTGTGTACAGATTAGCTAACGCACACTGATAAGGTTGTGATTAAAATATTGTAGGTGTGTGAGAGAGTGGCGTTTGGCAAAGTTTGTCCACGTCTGGGTTTATTAAAAACGTTGCGGTTGTTTCCCAAAAGCGTCGCCAATGTAACCAGTGTAGGTCCAGTTTGGTACCCCTTTTTTCCCGGAGAGTACTCTTAGCCACGCCCCCTTTCTTCACAGTGCTAGTAGGCTAATTTATAAAGAATGAATGCATTATTAATAGAGCCATAAGCAGCTTTCACACAGAGAGGCTCAATTAAAGGTAAAAGGTTTTCCGCCAGCTCGTTTTCTCTTTCCTCTTTCTCATACGCGCGCACACACACACACACACACACACACGTGCATATGTTTGAGTGTTTTTGTGTGCGCGTGTGTGTTTATGTGTGTGCGTGTATATGCAAGCCATTCTCTCAAGCAGAGATTTTCATTTGAGCTCGAGCTGCGAGAGAGGACTTTCGGGAGACAACTGAACACAGATACCAGCTGACAGGTGCCATTTTGATGTTAATGACTTTCATCAGTTGAAAAAGCCTTTTGGGAGGAGAGGAGTGAAACAGGAAATCACAATCACATGATTAATGAATCGATCGTTATCACACACACACACACACGCGTGCACACACACACAATATTCCTTTCAGTTTTTGGTTTTCAGTGTTGGGTCTCTGCAGGGCCTAAGAGTGCACGCTGAGAGTGTAATGATTCGTTCGCGTCGCTCTTCTGTCTGTATAATGACACATTGTTTTCCGGATTTCTGCTCTGTAGTGTAGGTCCAGCTCCAGAATTGTTGGCACCCATCATGAGCTGGCTAAAAACAATTTTGAAGGATAAACAGGTTTGCCGTTCAAAGTGTCAGAGACAAAATCCTTCTCTTGAAATCACAGGGGCGGTGTGGGGGTCAGCACTGTCGCCTCACGGCTAGAAGGTCCTGGCTTCGACCTGGGCGCCTTTCTGTGTGGAGTTTGCATGTTCTCCGCGTGTCCGTGTGGGTTTCCTCAGGGTACTCCGGTTTCCTCCGACAGTCCAAAGACATGCACAGAGGGGATTAGGCTAATTGGCGACTCTAAATTGGCCGTAGGTGTGAATGTGAGTGTGGATGGTCGTCTGTCTCTGTGTCGCCCTGCGCTGGAAACAGGGTTTAGCTCTGCCTCTCGCCAGAAGTCGGCTGTGATTGGCTCCAGCTCCCCCCCCCCGTGCCCCTGAACAGGATTAAGTGCCAGAAGATGAGTGAGTGTAATCGAAATTATTGACCCACCTAAAATAAAATGAAGCCATGCTAAATGCAGTCCCTAGTACCCTCAAGAGTTGTTATTTTTTTAAAACTATTCTTATAAATTCTTAGGAAGCAAAAAAAAAAAAATGTCTTTATTATGACGCATTATGTTAAGGATTCTACATAGAACCAGAGCAACAAAGCAGAAAAAAAAATGCCTTAGGCTTCATGATTTGAAGTTTTCTTTGCACCTAAGAGTTTATAATTCCATTACTGCTTGTTAAATTACAGGACGAGACTCTAAGCCAGATATGCGAGTACTCAGCTGTCTGTTTGTTTGTCTGAAAACGAACACATACGGTTTATGTGCCGCCGCGTAACAAATATCACTAATATGGTTTGTGTGGGTGCCAATAATTTTACAACTTGCGTTACAGAGTAAAAAGGATTCACTGTGGGGTTTTTTCCTACCATGTCAAAAAGTCCTCTGATGTGTTTGAACTCAATGCATCACTTATTACTTGCATTATTTATATTCTAGATTCATGCGTTTCGCTAATCCTGAACCGTATCATGTTACCCCAGTTATACCAAGAGACGTCGTTTTAACTTCTTAAGCTGTTTTCAGAGGATTTAAAAAAGCACCCGGAGGCCATTAATCAGAGATGTGGCGGTCAGAAGACGTCAGTCAGATTATCCGCCGAGATTTAATCAGACCCTCAGCGTACGCACGAGAGAGGGATTTCAGATGATGCTTGGAAATCACCGCATGCAGGAGCAGGATCAGTCTCCGCGTCACGTGACCACGAGAGTGACTCTGCTCGTCCGCAGACACGTACAGGACGTGAGAGTACACACCACATTCAGAACCACATACCCTGCCCTCGCTTTATAATGTGTCCTGTGGTGCTTGTGATCACCCATTTGCGTGAGATCTGATTGGATAGAGGGAGGGGAAGAGGGAGAAATGAAGAATGGGTTCTTTCGGCTTTTTCTGTAGCTTTGTGCACACAGACAGGGAGAGAGAGAGCCCAGTGTTCCACTCTTATACACACGCTCCCTCAGAGCACCACAGCACAGCGTCCTCTGTGGGAAAAGTGGCTAAGTCTCACTAAAGAGGTGACAAGTTGAAGGTCATATTTGGAGCTAGCAGAAGAACAGGAGGAGGAGGACGAGAACGAGAACCTGGTTCAGGTATCCAGCCCTGTCCATGGACGTAGGACACCCAGACGAGCATGATGGCACAAACGACGTTTGGTGCATGTCTGAACTTAGTGCCAGGGTTGTCGCAGCACTTGCGTGGTAAGAGTTCGTGTCCTGGTGCGGGCATGAGGGTGAGAAAATGTAGGGTGTGTTTACTTTTACACCGGATACTTTAAGCGTTAATTGGGTGATGGAGTGTATCCGGGACATGTGTTGGGACATCTGTAGGACTTACAGCTTATATGTGCGCTGTCATTAGAGGGAATTAAGCCTGATGAACGTGTGTGTGTGTGTGTGTGTGTGTGTGTGTGCACTAGTGCATCTGGAGAAAATGAAGTTGGGTGTGATGGTGTACTTAGGGGCGTGTGTGTGTGTGTGTGTGTTTGTGTGCGTGTTTAGGATGGGTTTGTAAACAAAGTTGAACACATTATACAGAATGAACAAATTATTGGTTTTAAACAGAGACAAGAAGGAGGCACTTTCTTTTTTTTTTCTTTTCTTTTGTAAGCTTTAACCCTTTCGGTGCTGAAAAAAATATTGTTTACTTTGCCCCCAGTGCTGAATATTTTGTGCGTAAATTTGGGCCGTGGCTTTGACTTTGCACCAGTAGAATCTGTTCAGGTGGTGTTATCTGTACATGATGCGGCAGAACGAGTGGAAGCTTGACGAGTTTTTCCCCTTGTAGACGGCTCTGCAGGGTCAGGTTCAATATCGCTAGAAGCCCTCGCAGTTTCGGGTTCACTCTCGCTATCCATCACCGCATCGTCAAAATCATCGTCAGACAGATCAGATACATCATCCAGCACTAATTTCAGAGCCTCCTCCTTGCTACACTTTCCTTTCCACGGCATTTTTACTGCATATCGTCATATAGCTTGTCAACAACATGCTCCAGATGGGACTCTGACACTTCAGGAACAGGATATTACTAAAAATTACCTCAAGTGTCGCCGCCCAGCAAGTACAATCGAACTATTTAATTTTGGCGACTTTTGGCGACGTGTATGCATGGCCGTAGCACCAGACCCCTAAATGTCGACTTTAGTCGCACTGAAAGGGTTAAAAAAGTCTCTTGAGTGTCAAGTGTTCACTTTCCTGCAGGACAAAGAAAAGACGTGTTTATTAACGTGCGCATGGACAGTACATTTACAGCACATCATTTGTTTCATTTCTTTCATCCATTCACTCATAACTGCCTGGTCAGGGGCTAAATTTAAGAGAAAATGTGTGTATTGTTTTTTTTTAAGTCGCTATTAGGGTTCTGATTTTACAACTCTCCAAACCATAACCTGGAATTTTGAATGATATGCTTTGTTTTTCATTATTTTTAATGATTTTTTCCCCCTCCCCAATTTCCCCATTATATGATGTTCCTCACAGACATGTGAAGCCAGGAAACCACAACTTTTTTTTTTTTTTTTTAACCGCTGCTCTCTGGGTGTTGCTATCCGCCCTCTTCCACATACGTGACTCTAATACGTGCTCTTGATTGGCTAGATGTTGCACAGATGTTGCTGCGATTGACAGGTGAGACAGAGCGTATGCCTCCCATAGAGAGCACGGGTGGCGGTGGCATCATCAGGAATCAAACTTGCGACGTCTGGAACATGGGGCTAATCCTTTTTTGTCGTTGTTGTTGTTGTAGTGCAACTTGAGAGCTGAATTATTTTACATCTGGCAAGTTCAAAACAAAGAAAAAAAAACCTTGGCAAAAGTGCATTTACATTTATTATACAGTGGTGCCCCACATAACGAGCGCAGTCGAACCCATGCCAGGTCGCCGCAAAAAATTCGAGAAAAGTGAAAGTGAACCTGGAACCATCCCCTGGTGATGATGCTTTGTCTTCATCTGAGACACATCTAGCCAGATTCAGCCATTTTTTTAAACGGAAAACTCGATTTTTCACATGCGCCGTGTGAAACGCGTTAATTCTGCGAGTCACCCGCGCATTCACGATGGCGTTTGCGATGCATAACGTTCGTTCTGCGGGGCGTTCGTTAAGCGGTGTACCACTGTATACAAAACAGAAAAGGAATGTGATGTGACATGAGCAGTCAGGGACATAAATCTCAAAAGACAATCTCAAAATGATCGTTCCGTCAAAAGAAGAGCAAATACAGAGTGTTTACTTCAAGATGTAAACCACTGGTAAGCCTCAAAAACAGGAAGACCAGATTAGAGTTTGCATCAAACAAACTTCTAACAAAAAGCCTGTACAGTTCTGGCACAAGGTCCCATGGACGGATGAAACGAAGATGAACTTTTACCAGAATGATGGGAAGAGACGGTTAAGGAGACGTGAAGGAACCGCTCAAGATCTGAAGCGCACCACCTCATCTTACGGTGCGGGCGTGTCCGGCTGCCGGAGGAACCGATTCCCTGGGGTTTATAAGTGTACAGGATGACGTTGTCTGCTTAAATGCTTCTAGAAGTTCCTCATAGAGTAGATGGACACCAACCTGAAGCATACTTTGAAAACAACCGACGACTTTTTTTGTTGTTTTTGTGGTTTTTTTATTAAGTAACAAGGTTGAAATGTTGTGCAATGTCCAGGTCAGACACCAGAGCTGAATCCTGGTGAACTTCATGTCACTCACTGAACGCAAAACCCCTTAAGAACAAACAGGTAGTGAAGAAAGCCGTGGGGAAAAGGCGTGGCAGGGCATCACCCCAGAAGAAACCCAGCGCATGGAGATGTCTATTAGGGGGTGACAGGGGAGGGGAATTTCACTCCTGTCCCGTCACAGTCTCATAAAATTACTCCTGTCCCATCCAAGTCCCATGCCAGAATAATAAAAAAAAAAATCTCTGTCCCGTCCCATTCCGGAAGAATAACTTCCATCCCATCCCGTTCCCATGTTGTGGTTTTTTTTGCTTTTTAATTCATGTTAGAACGGCATGTTTATATATAAAATGCGCCCTACTGTTATCATGATTTCCTGTCCTGCTTGAATCCCAGGACTCAACGTCCGAAAATGTCAGCGTCTGATGTGTATGGGTTCCAGACGTCAGGCTGTCATTCACCGCAGAGGGTTTGAAAAAAAAATTCTGTTTACATTTAGGATTATTAATTTGCCCCTCATTCATTTTGTTTGTTTTTTTCATTAAAAAGGGGCGAGATTTTTAAAAAGCGCCGTAATTCCCACATTGTTCAGCCAGTTTGGATGGAAATGCCCTCCAGTTAGATCTAAAACTCTGCGCTTTAAATAGTAGTAACTTTGTTAATGTTCAGATATTTATGCACCTGTCTGTATATAATATAATCTTACAAAAATCATATTCAGACACTTTTTACCCTGCTTCCAAGACCCCAAAAATCGTCCTGGCTTAGGCCACGCCCACTTCCCCCCGAATACAGATATAGACAGTCGGAGCTCCAGACGGACACAGCGCGCATCTTGGTAATCGCAAATATGTAATCTTTCCATCAAAATAAAAATCAGGTGCAGTTTGCATACTTCCTAATGGCGCGTTGGGAGTAATTCAGATATAATGTGGTACGTAGTGTGCTAAAGATGGCAGTTGGGTTTCCTGCTCAAAGTCACATTAACCTCAAAATGAGAGGATCCCTCCTCACACACGCACACACACACACACACACACAAAGAAATCATAACGTTCCCCATTATATTTTTCTCTCATCAATATTTCATCGCCATGCTCTGACTTGATCAAGCTATTAATTCACAAATTTCAGAATCTTTAACAAATCATGTGGATGTGCATAATACATGAGCCACCTTCTCTTCCTCACACACACACACACACACACACACACACACACACACACACACACACACACACACACACACACACACA
>JAQLOM010000020.1:12749828-12764002 GCA_030068315.1 Chrysichthys thysi
TGTGTGTGTGTGTGTGTGTGTGTGTGTGTGTGTGTGTGTGTGTGTGTGTGTGTGTGTGTGTGTGTGTGTAGGAGCTTCATACACGGAGTGGCGTGTTCATGGAGAAGACTGAGTCACTGATGAAAAAGGCGTCTGAGATCCAGTTGGGTTCAGAGAATTATTCTCTGCTGCGCGATCAGGCCAGAGCGGCTCAGAGGAGAGTGCAGGACACCCAGGACAGCCTCGGGAAAATGTGAGACCGATTAACAAATCATTTACAGCAACTTCATTGACTTCCTGATGAGAGATTTGTGAAGAAATGGACAGATACCGGGTTACTGAATATATAATGACTGGAATCCTTATCAATTTAGGTTTTGTTTTGTTTTAGGAGTGGATCGATCCATATTCTGGATGTTTTTTGTTTTGTTTTGTTTTCTAAATGGATTAGTGTTGATCTATTCAGTTTATAAGTTACTGAAGCAGGCCTATAGTTAAAACAAAAAAGTAGTAAGTAATAAATAAATTCAAATTGTGTTGTCTTTGTTAGAAAGAAACATGAAGATATTTTGACAGTAAGACAATTCTGTAAATAAATACACTTAATTTAAATAATAATTGTGTAATATTTTGGGAAATGAAGTCATAGGGTTTTATATTACAGCAATACAATCATGATTTTTGAGGGAGGGAAATAAATTCATTTACAGAATTTATTCTCAAAATATTTCACTTTCTTTCTTGGAACTTTCTAGATTTAATTATTATTATTATTATTTTTTTTTAATATTGCTATTTTTCTTAGGCTTTGGAAAACTGATTTTATTCTTCAGGTTTTGCAGCATTTTTATTGTAACTGAGGCTTTAGTCATAAATTAGTGCCATTGTATTCTTGAAAAATTACCAAATATTTAAATTTAAAAAAAATATTGCTACTTTTAGATGGTTTTCTCAAAACGTAGTTTTTTCATATTTGATATTTTTGCTGTTTCAGAATCGACGACTTTATTTCTTGAGACGTTCCTAATTAAATTAAATCGTACACCTTTTTTTTAACAGTGACCCTTTGGTGAAAGTGTAAATCGACAGTATGTTCACTAACCCACATGTAGTCGGTTAATGGACTACAATGCTAACGTTGCTAATAGCTAATAGCCACCAGTTTAGCACCAAGAAGCCTTCATGCGTAAATTCCAAAAGTGTTATTAAACCAAATAATGGCTTCAGTCCAGAGAAGATTTCATCTCAGGGTGAAATGCAGTCACACTTGTGAACTGACGCTGTTCGTTTTTGGTCGAGACGTGCTAAAAACATTCAACGTAGCGTAAAGCATAGCCTTCGTTATGTCACGCTTCAGTTGCTTGATCTACTGAATGTAGCGCTCAGTTGCACTGGATTCGATTTTCATCAGTACGTTGCGGTCATGCTGCACTGAAAAGCAATCGCTGTCCAGCACGTGTGATGATTGGACATGCATAAAACCAAAATAATAATCTAAAGGCTTTAAAAGCATTCATTATGTGCCAGTTATGTCTTCATATCGTTAGCCTCATAGCATAATTGCCTAATAATATTTCAATGAACAATGACTTAAGCAATTATGCTATGAGGCTAATGATATGTAACTCCAGTACACACCTCAGACATGTCCTTAACTGTGTTAGGGTCAAGAAAATTATGCATGATTTATTTTTAGCCTCAACTATAAAACCTCTGACTGTCTGGCATGTGTCTCTTTTTTTTTTTTCCTCACGCCACGCAGGATATCGGAGCTTGGTGAGCTGCAGGCACGATGGCAGCATTTCAGCCGTGAGTCAGAAGCGCTCTCCTCCTGGGTGTGTGAGAGAGAGAAGGAGCTGGAGGCTGTAGACGGCAACACGGCTGCCTTGGAACGACAGATTCACGCTGTGGAGGTGAAAAAAAAACCCCACTTCATTTCCAGGGACTTTATATATTCAGTCTCAGAGTTTGAGAGTTTTGCGCTCATTCTCAGCTTCTTGTGTTTTTTTCTCCCCTAGATCGTAGAGGCAGGTTTAGAGGAAAAGAAGGATGTCTTGAGTCAACTAGAGGCGGAGTCTCGTGCTCTGACTCGTTTCATCACTCCCGGGGAGGCGGAGCATATTAAAACTCGTTTAATTCAGATCAGCAGGTACTGGGAGGAGTTTACAGACAGCGTGAAGCACAGAGGGGCGGAGCTTCAGGCCAGCTTGATGCATAAAGTGAACCTAACTGAGGATATGGATGAGGTACAAGGGTTAAATCGCCTTATGTTTCTTTATGGCTATACAGTGGTACCTCAGAACTCGAGCTTAATACGTTCAGAACGCAGGTTCGAATCCTAAAAAGTTCGAGTTCTGATAGAAATTTCCCCATAAGAAATAATGGAAAACCAATTAATTGGTTCCCGGACCCCAAAAAAATGACACTGAAATATGTTTTTTTTTTTTTTAAACACAAAATGAACAGGATAAAACAAGAAGAGCGCCTACTAAACACATCAAAGCACATTTATCAAAACAGTACTTTGTAAAGTGTTTAAATTTATTATTACTCTGTATTCGTTAATTTGTTCGTAAATCGCAAACTTTTAGGGTGTAACATTAGTACAACTATTGCGTAATTTTTTGGTGAGCAATGGCTACCAAAGTGATATAAAGTACAGTACAGTGTACAAACGATGTGCTATCACAGCGAATGCGAGGCTGAGACTGAAGCGTTTCCCTTTGTTTGCGCTGAGAGACGTCCTGTGTGACTCATTTCTGTGCACTATGGATAGAAAAAGGGTCAAAAACCAGGTAGCATAGACACAATAATCGAGGCTTGGCAATAGTGCGGGGAATGCAGTCTAAAGCTCTGCACCTTGGTGTGACTGAGCGAGTCTCTTTAAAGTCTATGTCATTAGTTACTAAATGTGTAACACCTGTAGCGTCCCACGTGACGCTCGGGCATGGCGTGAGTCCTAGCGCGTGCACCAGTGGTGCTGCGGCGGAGTGTTCTAGGAGCAGCGCGCGTCCCCCGGACTGCACCGCTATCGTGAATACTCAAAACGAGTGTGTTAAAAGGGGGCTCCGCGCGGGCAAATTCATGACACATACAAGTCATCTTAGGTCCACGGTTCAACTTCTGAGATTCAGATCCAGTTCTAGGTCTTTTTTTTTTTTTTTTAGAACTGGTTGGTTCGACTCTTAAGAAATTCGAGTTCTAATGAGTTTGAGTACTGCGGTACCACTGTATGTCCCATGCATTGTTAGCCTGAATTTCTGTCTGTTTTTGCTTCTTTAAGGTTAAAAGTGTGCTAAAAGCTATCGCAGAGAAGCTGAATAAACCAGTTACAGGCTGTTCATCAACATCAGGGACATACCAAGCTCTTCATGAGCATATGGTACGTATCTTTGGCTTAGAGGGTCATTACCAAGGGTGCTTCTTGTGTGCGAAGCGTTTGGACCAGTGCAGTTTTTTTAGGCAGGTGGGAACGCTGCAGTCACACGCTGGTGCGTGATCGTTGGAGTTTGTGGCCTTTTCCAAGTGAAACCTTGTGAGAAATAATTCGACTCTAAGTCGACTCGACTCGGAATTGACTCTGCTGTGGAAATGAATCAAACTGCATTTTTTTGGTAAACGTGAGCTGATGAAATGAGCTGCGAAGCACAAACTGAGCCAAATCAGAAATGTCTTGTGTTCTGTATATTGGACCATGGAGCCAAAAGAGGAAACAAACGCTGGGTATGTTTTATATGGTTTAATGAGGAGGTTTTCGGCTCCACACACATATCTCAGCCGGTGTTATTATGCGTGTCCTCGGTGGTGGAGGTATTACCACGCTTTTGGTTTGTTTGTGCGCCATCTGAGATTCTCCAAAGCCTGATGTCTTTGTTTTGGTTTGTAGGATTGAATGAAGTATGCAGTAATTATTGTGTAATAATTTCATTAACTAGCAGATTAACTGATTCGATTTTAAAATTGATCCTGAGAGGTCCAAGGTCACAGCAAGGCCAAATTTCTGACCTACTTCAATATTTTCCTTCCTGTTTGTAGGGTATTTCAGACACATTAGTAATAAAAGAGGACTAGACTTGTCGACGCTGTTACTATTGGAGTTCTACTTGTTTTTCTTTTGGGTTCATTTAATTATATACAATGTAAATCCAAACCCACGCAAATAACAAATGAATCGAAAGCATCAATTTAACTCTGATTCAAGCTTGGCAAACGGACTGAGAACTGTGAAAGTGCTCATTAACATGATTGACCCTTTCGTCTGGTATTTGTGACTTCTGAGCAAGCAATTTTCCGACAGTCTGGCTCAAAGTTAATGTTTCTTACTGAAGCAGAACCCAAAGATGTGTTTTGTTTTGTTTTGTTTTGTTTTGAAGAAATTTGCAACCATGTCTGCCTGTATTTCTTGTTTTCACTGTTGTTTTGCATTAATGTTGTTCACATAAAAGTTCCTTTTATGCTTATGCGTATTTCCTCCAATCCCAGGATGCATGGCAGGCTCTTAAGCTCCTTCAGCCCAGACTGGTGTCGCTGAATCTGGGTTTGAGAAGGATATCTAAGGAAGATCAGGTGGTGAAAGAGGTATCAGACCTCCAGCAGGCTCATATACAATGCACAAGTAAAGCTGCCAGGAAGCAAACCAAACTGGAGGACCTGTTGACTCGGTGGCAGCAGTAAGTCTTGCTTTTTCTCTGTTTTTCAACATCTGTTTTGAGATCAGGAGGAAATGTTAAAGCAGAGCTGGAACATCATGCAGTTTTTGTACTCTAAGAGTTCAGAGTCGGCAAAGGTTAGCTCAGTATCGATGTGTGTAATGTTAGGTGCATTCAGAGTCGGGTTACGCGGCTGCTTAAGTTGATTTTGCTATAGTGTCTAGTGCTTGGAATAAAAAATAAGGACCGAAGGAACCATATAAGGTACTTTCTTTTAACATTAAATGTAATTTGAGGTAACATAAAAGCAGAAGACAATTAAAAACTGAAAACGATAAAATTCTTAAATCAGTGAACTAAATCTAAATCTAAATAGCATGAGTTCTAATTGTCAAACTTCAGCATGCATGCGTAGCACTCATGTAACTTCTGAATTGCACTTAAGGCTGTAGGTTCTCCTGAGGTCTGAAAATCTTCAGTACATGAGCTTAATTCAAATTCGAATCAGACCCTTCGGGAAAAAGATAACTCTAGCACCGAAAAAGGTTCTAGCAGACCATGAGCCTGTATTTGTAATGCCTGAAAATGAAAATTCAAGTCATGAAATTCGGGGAAAACCTCTGAGATACTCAGGAAGAACAGCGGAGCCGAGATCTAATCAAACTCAAAGTTCCCCAGATGAATTATTTGCATTGTTTTAACCTGAATTCTCAACAATTTTAGTTTTGTAACCTTAATTTCTTTATACCTAAAACATTTTAACTTGAATTAAATCATTCAAAGATCAAAATTCCAAATTGTTGAAGCTTTGTTGAATAACTAATCCATATCTTCAAATAACTTAAGATTCACTTAGAAAATCTTCAGTAACCTTTGAGATGTTTTACTTCCAAGCATTACAGTTTCAGGCTCAGGTTCTCCTGACTGATTTTACTTCATATATTTTTTTTCTTTTTATAAAAACGTCCAAGTAGAAACCTTTGTCAATGCTAGAACTAATAACCATCCAAAGAAGTCTTGAGAACCCAACACTGGAGAACACATTTGTGCAGTACGTAAGCACAGTGGCGCGTTGGGGTTTAAATGGTGTCGGGTGTTAATACTGAATTCATTCTTGTGGTTTTCCTTTGCTAGATATGAACGAGGACTCTCAGTTCTCCAGGGATGGTTGGACAGTTCGGAGAACCTCTGTAAATCCAAAACTCCATACTTGATCACGGATAATGCCAAACTCCACAGCCAGCTTCAGACACTTCAGGTAAGTCATAAGAGAATGATCTGGTAACACATAGTACACGAGTGTTTCTACATGTTTTTCTTTGATACTAATAACCTACATGGTTTGAATTTGGTGTATTGGGTGGAACCGTTATCTGGTAGGACCTGCAAAGTGAGGTTCCCTCTCAGGAGTCCTTGCTGGAAAAGTTGGAGACCCAGGCTGAGTTCCTGTACCCCACTGCGACAGAGGAACGAGTTGGAGAACTGACAGAGCTTCACTGCAACCTGGAGGAGAGGTGGTGTTCTCTCAGTGTGAGCATACCCCTCAGGTAAACCTGCAAACATCGCTGGGATTTAATGTAATGTTCTACTAGGAATTATAGTTCAGGAACTGTTCATGCACACACACTTAACAACCACTTAAACACAAGAAAAAGCCTTCCATCATGCATTCTAAAGGGTTCTTCTGCTGGTAGAACCTGTTTAGAAAGCATAAAGGTTAGCCATCCAAAGAGCCTTTGAGGAAGACTTTTTTGCTAAGAGCGTATGCTACCTTACAGGAGCATTTTAGCTAGGATTGCTTGTGGAATCCCTGTGGAAAATTAGACATGTTAACCATCTGAGGAATGCGTTTTATAAAAGTATACACTACCTAACAGCAGATGGTTTCAGTTGCAGAACAGGTTCCTAATAAAACAGCTTTGGAAAGCATGAACTGTCAGAGAAACTTTGTCGGACCCTTTTACTAAGAGGACTATATCCTTAGAAATACTCTTTTTTTTTATGTTTCTTCTAAGATTGGTGCTTTCTTGTTGTTTTCAATCCTCTTGTATTAATATCCATTTATTTTTCTTCTCAATATTTGACAATATCTTAACAACTTTTGAGAAATAGTTCCACCTAGGACCCAAAAGATGCTACAGTCTAGTCACCTTTATTTACCTTTAGTCTACACTGTCAAAGCTTCTTTAGATGGTCACCAGCTTTAACTTTCTAATGAGGTTCTACTTAGAATGATTTCTCACATGGACCCTGTAGGTTCTTTTAGAGTTCCCTCAGAGGGATAAGCCCAAGAACCATTTAGGTTATTGAAGGAAACGTTTTTACTAAGAATGTAAAGATTTCAAACGATTCGGATAACTGAAAACTCGCGTCTGAAGACCTATCTCAGCATGATATATTCTGTAGTCTTAGAAAGAAAGAAGTTGATTCTCAAGGGTTCTTTGGGTGATTTAATGGTCTTCAGCTTTCTGATCAAGAATTAATGAAGCTCCACATATGAGTGGTGATATATCTTCAAGATTATATGATTGCTCTAGTTGCCTTACTGTACTATAAGTGGTTTAATGTAACTACCAGATATTTTTTCAAGAGTGTAGATGACTAAAAATCCTTCAGAGGTAAAAGTCCAGAATCCTAAAGGGTTATTCGTTCTGTGTCTCTAGTGGACACCTTTAAGGGTTCTCTGAAGAACCCTTGAGAAACCCGGTCTCTAAGTGGAAGTGTGGGTCAGTAGAAGTAGCTGTTGGGTGTCATTTAATGATTTTCATGATTTCCAGGATTCAAGAGCTTCAGGCCCATCTTTCACAACTTGAGAAGTTTAACCAGGTTGTAATGACCTTCACTCAGTGGAGTGAAAACTTTCTCACACAGCTGAGAACCAGATCTAAAGTCACCATCACTGACTTAACATGTACTGGTACCCAGATCAAGGTAAAGACAAACACATAGTTGTACATGTTCTCATCAGTGTTTCTTATTTAAGCTGTACTGCATTTCTATTTTCCCATTTAAAGGATGATGAAGCTCTTCTTCAGACCCAGCGCAAAGTACTTGAGGACCTGAAGAAACACATGGAGGCACTGAGTCCTTCCTTGGCTTCAATGGATCTTCAGCGATTGCAGGCCAGGCAGGAAGAGTGTCTCCAGCCCTTCTCAGAAGCTAAGAGTCTGCTGCAGAACCGATCTGAGGCTCTGGGTAAACTTGAGACCTTCTTGGTGACCTATAGGTCCACCAGCAATTCACTCCAGACCCTGCAGAGAGCTGTAGGACAGGCAAACTGGGACCAAACAAAGGATAGGAACCTGAACCAGGAAGTAGAGCAGTTATCCCAGGAATTAGCCTCCATGGAGCTGCAGGCTATAAGTCTGGACAGTTACCTGAACAAGGCATATCTACACCTGCATGTGACCGATGGGGACAGGACATCCTGCAGGGCACTGGTGGAGGATCTGGGATCAGGACTGCAACAGATTCAGAGGAGCATCGGGACAAGGCAGAGTGAGGCCGAGGCACTTGGAGCCATGTGGAGCTCCTTTACGAGAAGAAAGGAGCTACTCTTGAGGAGTCTGACAGAACTGGAGGATAGAGCCCGACAACCATGGCTTCCAGAAGCAAACACGCAGAACTTCCATCGAAGGTACCCATATCAGTGCCTGTTATATGCAGTGGCTTGCATAAGTGTTTATCCCTACAGTGAAGCACGGTGGTGGTAGCATCGTGTTGAGAGATCCACTTAGCCCCTTTACTGCTTCTCTTTCTCCTGTGACTGACTTTTGGCAGATGATGTCTTCTAGGCAGAGTCGCAATCAAACGCCGTGGGAGGAATATAAACTATAATATGCTATATGCTGCTATAGCTTGTTAGTGGAAAGATTCAAAGCTTGTCTGTCCTTAGGACCTTCCTTCCATAAATGTTTAAGCCCCTGTTGTTAAACTGACTGTTATTGTCGAAGCTCTGCAGCTGCAGTACTGTCAGAGACGTGAAGTTATAGAATATTAATCGACACCTTCTGACCAGAATCCAGAATTGTGTTTTAATGTCTGAGGCTCTTCTTCCTTACTCTATCTCTCTCTGTATTTGTGTGTGCGCTCGTGTGTGTGGATCAGACTATGGATGCTGAACCAGTTGGAGGAGGAGCTCGATGCTCTGCAGCACAGTCAGCTGTGGTTAGGAGAGAAAGGCGAGCAGTTGGCGAGCAGATACCCTGAGATGGTCGCAGAGGCCCGACGGGATGTGACCCTCGTCAAAACCAGCTGGGAGAAGATCAAGAACCTCGTCTCTGAAGAGTAAGTGTATCATCGGACATTTACAGAGAACATCCAGGCTGTAAACCTGAGCACCATGCCTGAGTTTGCTTTTGCGTCTATGCAGGCAGGAGCAGTGCAGGGTGCTGTTGGAGGCGTGTAAGGATTACCAGACTCTAAAGTACAAACTCGGCTCAGTTGTTGAGAGAGATCATGCTGTCACCGTTGCCCAGACTGTTCAACACATCCCTGAGGATCTCCAGAGAGCCCTGACACGGGTCGGTGGCCATGTTCATGCACTTCTTTAGACGACTACATTCATTCTTTATAATATTAGTCGTTTATTTTTATGTGGAGTGGAGTGCATTGCCTAGTTACATTAGTTACCTGGGTTGGCCATGAGCTGTAGTTCCTCCTCTTGATGTTTCCACGAAGCAGATAAGTACAGTATTGGTATCGTTGCATCCCTACCACTGATGGTTTCTGAGGAGGCAAGAACTATTATACGTATAAATGCGAACCTTTAAGGAGTGTCCATGCATTTTTTGTAGCTGGAGGCGGTGAAGTCCGAGTTGGCAAGTGCTCGGGATGACCTCGATTTGTTCGTCGCTAAAAGCAAATGCTTCATCGGTGAGCTGAGGAGCTTTCCCGAAGACGTAGCAGAAGCAGTTCGCACGGAAATGGACACCATTGTGAACCAGTGGATGGACGTGAGCTGTTTATAAGTCTCAATCGATGGATCTAGACTAACATAATTACAAGCCTTTAGCACTGTGCGCGTCTGTTTTTCCTGCAGACGTCAGAGAGGATGGAAACCGAAGCGGATCGTCTGACGTCGGCTCTGGAGTTGTGGAATGAGATTAACTCGATCGGTAACGACATCGAGTGCTGGAGCGCCACCTCAGTTAGCGAGCTCAGTGATGGACCTGTTAACCTCTTATCCAGTGCCAGCATGGAGGACTGCCTCAGTCAGTTTAAGGTCAGGACACACACCTGATGAGGAAAACTGTGTAAATGTGAAAAATGTGTACGCAAAATTGTTAAATATTATGAAAACTGTGCGTGTTCGAACAGCTGGAGATGGAGGTCAAAAAGATGCTAATGGAGACCCTGCAAGGAAAAGTTACCGAACTACAGGAAGTTTCAAAGAACCAGCAAACTGACGTCGAGCTCCAGGTAAAAAAAAACACTTCAAGGTTCTACAAGCTAGAAATATCCAAGGAACACTCGAGGAACCCTGTTTGCTAAAAGTATATGCTTTAACATTAATGAATAAACCTTGTCTCTAGTTATGGTGCCATTTTTATATTAGACACACACACACACACACACACACACACACACACACACACACACACACACACACACACACACAGTTACCAATGTTAAGAAAAACAGGGAAATTCCCATAAAAGGCATGGAAGTACTTAGTTTAAATATATTGAAATCTTCTTTCTGAAAAATTCACCTTTTTCAGTGAAATGTTCACTTTTCCGTCCTATTGACTTGTTATAACCACAGGCTCGTTTGCACTGTATGAATTTTGGGCTGAATTTGCCCTTGCACGTAAAAATAAATAATGGAAAAAAATTGTAAAAGAAAAAAAAAAACCAAAGGTTGTGAAAGAAATCTTTGGTTCTGAATTGAGATCTGCAGCGATTTTGTGCCAAAAATATCTACGTAATGACAGAGTTGTAAAAACGTACGAATACGAGGACAACGGTGTAAGATTACAACGATTACAACTTTACCAGGCAGCCCCAAACACAATAGCATGGAGCCTGAAATGCATATAGAATGTATTGAAGAACAAAAACAATTTAAAAATCCCAAGCTGACTTTGAAAATGTTTTGTGAGCCCGGATCACACCGACGGATGACGTTTAATCACAGGCCCGTGGTTAGAGGATCTTCATCTTATAATCGGACAGATTTTATTGCGCGTCGTGCTTTAACCTGTGCATATTTTCATTCTCACAAGGCCATGGCGGCTGATCTGAGGAAGAAGATCTTGCATGCTGAAGAGGTTTATGAGCAGGCCAAGTCCATCTTGAGGGACTTTAGCTGTCAGAGCCGGCAACTCCAGGATGTGATTTCCCAGCTGGCTGAACAACTGGACACCGTCGAGCGCACATTGTCAGCGTTATCGCAGTCATCTGACCCAGAAAATGTGGCTAAGATAAAGGTTAGGCTTTTTCATTTGCACCACAGGGACCTACTTGTACTTCTTAACACTGTCCTTTGCGCTCATGCAGCACATTTTACCACACTGCACTCAGTGTTACTGAAATCACTGAGCATGCTTACTTTATTTTTAAAGTCTTTTTAAAGGGTTAGCGCATCTTTTAGCACTGATTGTCACTGGTGGAGCTATATATTAGCCTGCTTAGTGATGTCACTAAACTTACTGCATGGATTTCATTCCAGATTAGAGAATACGGTCACCAAAGTGTCTAACTAGCTAGTTTTGTTGCTATGGTAACAGTTTATTTTCAGATGTCCGGCTACTGGATAAATAGATCTGCGTGAAAAGGATGATCCAGACTCAGATCCTTAAATCCCGCTCTTCTCAACCTGCGACATGCGAAAGATATTCTAGATAATGTTAGCTAATTTATATATGTGTGTATATATATGTGTGTGTGTGTGTGGAGAATATTTCTGTAGGGTATTTTTAGTAGATTCTCGGGAATTTTACCGTACAGTGGTCCTCCATTATATCGCGGTTCACATTTCGCATCTCCGGCTATTCGTGGATTTTTATTTCGAATGTATCAAAAAAAATTTTTGCGGATTTCCCCGGTGTTATAAAATATAAACATGAACTAAAATGGAGTAAAATATTAATAAGATATAAAATACAGTACAGCGTAGATCATATTTACACAAGAGACAAAGAACATGTGGCGTTGTTTACGAAAACGCGCTGTGGGGATACTGAAAAAAAAAATATGGCGGGAAGAACGAGTCTGGCCAATCAGAATGCTCTATTCATTTAACCTTGGTTGTGATTGGCTGCTGGCTACGACGTGTACGGTTGGTGAGAAGCAACCATCATTTCCCAACATCCCAGTCCTTCACCCGGAGCAGTACTCACTATAAATGTGACATTTCTACGTATTCGACACAAAATTCACCTCGTTATATGTACGCAAATGTTTTCTTTATGTGTTTAATTGTGTCTAGAACGTGTTTAAAGAGTGCGGGAGGATCGTTCAAGGCTTAAACTATTAAAAAAAATCATTTAAGGGTGGCGTCCGTGCATGGCGGATTTTCGTCTTTTCTCCGTAAAGACGAGGGACTACTGTAGAAGTAAGCAGTGAAACACTTGGGTGCATGCTGTTAGAGGAAACTAATCAACGACTGACTACGGTGTAATGAAGCGGATTTACTGTTCCCATCACAACGCTGATTATTTTTCCATACAAGTTTTTTTGTGCCTTTTATGCCACAGCACTTTGGTGTTTCATTAATGGAAGAACACATACTTTTTATCCATCTATGGTAAACCATAGCAACAGAAAAGGTTAGTTTACATAGCAACTATAAACAGTCGTTCCATCACCGCCCTCTCCTGTTTTTTTCCTCACTCTTGAAGTTTATAAGACAATAAAAAAAACACAGAATAACTGCAAACGGCTCGTTAGAAAATGGGACCATGGTGGAAAATTTCCTGACACCGCAGACCGCTTCCGTCAGTGCTAAATAAATAAACAAACATTGATTAAATGATTAAATGACCCCATGGACGGCCCCGCGAACGACTGGTCGCTACAGAAACTATAACATATTTGAACGAGCGCATAATTTAAACCTGTGTCGCTACTGTCAGAGCTGCTGCTATAGAAGATTTATCAGCACCATCTAACCAATCAGATTCCAGCCTGGAGTTGGAGTCCAGTCTAGCATTAGACGAGCACACAGTACACATTGGGTGATTTATACGTGTTTATTAGGAACGCATTCTAAAATGGCTGATAATGATAAAAAATGCCGACGTTCTTTCCAAAAGTACGCAGCAAAGTGTCAAGTCTATGCACTACATACACCCTTTTTCTACTCCTTGGTGGGAAGTCTGCTCCTGTCATGAATGATACCCAGCCAGGATTTCGGTTCAGTGTTGGTCGTTTTTTTTAATCTCAGGAGCTCCAGACGTCCCTGAAGCAGGTGGACGGTGGTTTGGACATGACAGGCGAGTCTCTGCGAGTGCTCTGTAGAGCTTACCCGGCTCAGCAGCTAACCGCTCTGGGTGAGAGCATCACCGAGCTGGGGAAGCGGAGTGAAGCGGCCGCGCAGCGTTCCAGACGAATCCTCCGAACTCTACGGGAAACACTCCTGCACAATTTTAACGGTGAGCGGGAGAGTTTCTGCCGAGGTCCATGCATACACGGACACCTGTTGCCAAACACACATTCTCCTCCACAGATCGTCTGACAACTCTCGTTGGGACTTGCTTAGGCTTCGTTACTAGGACAACGCAGAGGGGTTTTTTTTCCCTTCCAGTCCCACCCACACAGACCATCTGCTCCCATAAACACGAGTGTCGGTCCATCCGTGATAACTGTACACCGCCGTGCCTCCTCCCTCTCTATCCCTCACCCTTTTCTCCTGCCGTCTCTCCCGCTCACAGAGCTCGCACAGGACTTCCACACTTGGCTCTCGGAGCTGAGAGCAGGTACAGAGGAGTGCTCTGAGGAAGCAGGAGACGTTCCTGATGTGACCGCTCGGCTGCAGAGGCTCAAGGTAGCATCACGTTTAAATTATTCAGGTTATTCTCAGATCCAGTTTAGGGAAATGTTTTTTGTGCCTGGATGCCAATTCAAGTCCCAGGTGGGAGCGGGCAACGTTACACCCCTCATGAGGGATTTTCCTATAACTGTACGTTTGTGTTCCTCTTATACCGAAGCAGTTTGGCAAAAGTCGCATCCATCCATCCATCCATTATCTATTAATTGACTCATCCACCAGGGGTGAGAGGCGGGGTACACCCTGGACAGGTCCCAGCCATTACAAGTTTATTTATTAAAGAAAGACGCATCATACATTTTACGTTTATAGTTGCATTTGATGTTCTATGAAACAAAAACGTCAGTTCCCACCAAAGATTCTAGAGCGGAACAAGATGGATCAGTTACGCAACAGGCAGAAGTTCCCCCTGAACCACCGTGGGCGCCATTTTGATAAGCCCACCGTCACTTATCTGTTTCGGCAAACAACGTCTAGTGCCACCTCTTGGAAAACATACGCTAAAGTGTCCAAAGTTATTCAAGCAGTCATGAGGAGGTTAATTGTTGTCAATAC
>JAQLOM010000020.1:12817593-12829566 GCA_030068315.1 Chrysichthys thysi
AGATTTGTAAATCATTGCATTCCGTTTTTATTTACAATTTGTACTTTGTCCCAACTTTTTTGGAATTGGGGTTGTACAGTAATGATATGTGAGGGAAAACTGTTTGACCGTATAACTAGTTATGAGTGTCCCTTGCAGTCTGAGACAGAGCCCTCTGTCACAGTGGAACATCTGCCTGTAAAGGATTTTACACTAATTTTCTTAAATCTAGGTTGAGGAAAGGATGCTCGAATCCCAGGAACTAGCAGACAATTGGAGGGAAATCGAGAGCCTGCGTTCCGAGCTTGAGTCTCGTCTCCGAGAAGCTGAACACTTTCTGCAGAACATGCTGAGAAGACCAGCAGATCTTGAGCCGAAGGTTTCCCAGCATCAGCTGGACCAGGCTCAGGTAAGAGGTTCATGAAAGTTGTGAAGTGTCATTCATAGTTGTACGCATCATAATTGTCATAAAACTGCCAACTCATCATTGCATTTGTGCACGTTACATTTCAATAAGAAAAAGAATTACACTGTAGATGAGTGTTAGTTTGTCTTTTCTATATAATTGTTTTTGTGCATGGACACATTTAGAAATTCTAACTTATTTGTGCTTCCAGATCAGCTTTAGGTCTAGATAGAATGATGATGATGATGATGATGATGATGATGATGATACTACTACTACTACTACTACTAATAATAATAATAATAATAATAATAATAATAATAAATCAGTAGTGCAGTCCTGACCTGTTTACAATTTTTCCCCTACAAAATTATGCCAAATAAAAATATCAATAAGTATGTACCTGTACTGGCTCCTATAATTTGGCAGAAATCCATCAACGATTCTTAAAAGCCCTGTAAAAATATTGCTTTTCCCTATAAGGCTTAAATATTTCTAAGAAACCCATTCTTGAAATAAATTGGCCTGCACTGGTTGGAAAATACAAGGTTTTATCAAGGGTTTGATGCTGCCTGAAATCTTTCCCAACCCTACCCCACCCCGTCTTCCAAAACCACAGTCCCTCCTGAATTCTACCAGAATTAGGGGACCCCCAACCCCATAATCCATAAGTCAGTTTGAGCACTAGGAACCATGTAAATACCCCTCTGTAATGGTTCCTGTTTATTCTTCAATGGTTTTATTGGGAAGATCTAATGGCGTTTGTGACTACTAGCCTGGCAGGCAGCTTCATATATTAATAAAGACCACCCTCCAGACTCCAAGCCTGGCTGTAATTATGGATGTGTGAATTGATTTGTCCATGTCCATAATTGCCATCTCTAAGCCAGTATGGCCATTGTGTGTAAAAATAGAGGATATTATGCCTCTGGTTATATTATGAGCTGTCAACAAGAAGAGAGATGAAAACTCCAATATCCTGAAACCCCCTGCTGTGCCATCCAGTCATCATTTCCCTTATAGACATGGAGGAAATAAACCTTGTGTGCTAATAGTGTTCTCTGTTTTCCACCATGAAGGACTTTATCCAGGAGATACAAGTCAGGCAGGCTGATCTCACCAGCCTGAGAGAGAGCATTGGAAGGCTGGTGCCGTCTCAGGATTCACCAGAGCTGGTAGAAATTGGTCGTCTGCGCAGATCTTGGTTAGAGCTTGCAAAACAGGCTGCACAGCTGTTGGAGCAAAGAGAGGCGGATCTCCAGAGGAGTGGGGATTATCAAGAGTGCCTTAGCATGGCAGAAGAGCTGTTTGACCAGTTGTCCAAGGAATGGGACTATCTGTCCAGGCAAGTATCTGACCTTCTACGCAATTAAGATTGATTGAATAGATTTCCCAATGCATGAGTTCTGGTCATTTGAGTTGTCATCTGAATTTTTCCAAGCCAGCCATCATGATTAATAGTCAATTCATTTTAGGGGGGATATGGAGAGCACTGCGGGATGTTTAGACGCCTTGAAGAAGCTCTCCATAGATCTTCAGGAACAGAGGTGTGTATTAGAAGACTTGAGAGATAACAAGAATGCAGTCCTGTCACGACTCAGTCTTGAGGACAAGGACCTTGTCAAGGAGCAGGTAGGTTACCTGGAGCAACGCTGGACCCAAATGGAAATGCTGGTTGAACAGAAAATCCAGGATATCATTCAAACCCTTGAAGACCTGAACCATTTAGAGGACCAGTTACGGGAAACCCAAGAGTGGGCTGAGGTGCAGCGACCATCTCTTTCTGACGTGCTGAAAACCAGCCCCCCTCCGGACCTTGCTCAGAGTTTTTTATTTGACCACTTGAGTTTTTGTGCAGAGCTGGAGGCCAAGCAGCAGTTCATTAATCAGTCCTTGTCTGAGGCTGACAGCCTTTATTCTCATCTAGGACTAAATGAGAAAAGGAGACTGCAGACCTTGGTGCAGGATGTTCAAGCAGAGATAGAAGCTCTTGGCTCGAAGGCAGCTCACCACCGCAAAAGCCTTAGTAAAGTGTTCACCGAGAGGACCCAGTTCCTTCACGCCTTGGACAGGGCTGCTGGATGGATCAAACAGCAAGAGCAGAGAGTTCTTGCAGATGAGCATGTGGCACTCTTGCCAGATGAGCTCTCCAAGCAGGTGTCTGTTTGCAAGAACATATGTAGCAGCTTAAGGTCATATCAAGTGGAACTGACTTCACTTTGGACGCAAGGAAGGGACCTGGTAAAGGATACAACCGGAGACGAGAAGGTGGAGACCCTTCAAAGGCTTGAGGAGCTCCAGAGAACGTTCGAGGCTTCCCTCCAACGGTGCACACATCATTTGCAGCACCTGGAGAGAGCTCTTGTTATACGAAAGTACTTCAAAGTAGACCTGGATAGAATCTGCGAGTGGTTGAGACATGCAGAAACAGCCACATTCCCCATAATAGACCTCAACAGTAATGATGTGGAGCTGCAGAACCAGTTAGCCAAATACCAGCAGATTTTGGATCATACCTCAGCATATGAGAACCTGCTACTTATTGTCCAGAGGGCAGGACAGGAAATTCTTCCCACCTTAAATGAGGTGGATCACTGCTACCTGGATGAAAAACTTAACGGCCTTCCACAACAATACAATGCCATTCTTTTGTCAACCAAAGAAAAGCGGGACAGGACCCAACGAGTGATTCTGGAGCGCAGGGAATTGGAGTCCCTCACTGAAGCGACACGTAAAGCTTTGGAGGAACTTCAGGAGCAGTGTGATGCCTTAGAGAAACAATCAACTAGTAGAAGTCTTGAAGATGGGGAAGGGCTGCATGGTGACTATGAAGAGATCCAGAAAGGCCTTTTAAACCTTTTCCAGGCAATGAATGAGTTGAAGAGTAAAACTCAGGACTTCCATTGCGCAGGACAACCATATACACGTGAGGTCGTTGACCAGCTAGCAAGTCTTTATAGCAGACTCGATCAAACAACAAAGGAAAAGGTTAACCAACTAAACCGTACGCTGAATGTATTAAATGAGTACAGGGCCACAATCATAAAAATAGATAGTGGCATTATTGCAGTCAAGGAGCATATGGATAAACTTAATTCTGAGAAGCAGTTAGATGCCATGGAGAGATTATCCAAGCTGCACAAAATCGCCAAAGAGCTAGACGAGATTACTTCTTATTCTGAACGTCTAACTGGACAGATAGTGGTGTTCAACCAGCACTTTGACCATGATACCCTTAAGACTCAGGTTTCCATGAAGGAGACACAGCTTCAAGCCTTGAAATCAAACATTACCAAATGCATAGAAGAATGTGAAAATTGTGCTGGGGACGAGCCTAGCTTCCAGACTGAGATGAAAGAAAACTTGGTGTGGCTCAAGACGGTTAGAGAGAGTCTCGAAAATTTGCTTACTCTTCAGGACATAGACGTTCATCTTGTCCAAGATGAGATCAGAGCAACAGTCGCACTTCAGAGAGAAATGAAATCTAGACTTAAGTTGCTGGAAGTTTTAATGCAAAATGAAAGGCAAAGGTACAAGACCGCTGAACAGCCATTCCCCAGTGACACGGAGACCTGTTTGAAGGATATTGCAGACTTGAAGAATGAGGTTCAGGAATCCCTCTCAACCCAGCAGGCAAGCATGTGTATATTAAAAATACATTTCATGTCTTAGATTTTGGGCATTCCTAAATGTTTGATCTGTACCCACAATGATGTGATGTTTATCCGCAGGCGGTCTTACAGTCAGCACTGTCCTCACTACAATTGTACCAAAGTGCCTTGAGGTCTACTTGCCAGTGGTTTGAAGATGCTGAAGGTGTCTTAAAGAAGAAGAACCAGAATCCTGAATTGGAGGACCTTACAGAGAGTCTCAAGGAACTTAAAAACCTTTTGACCCAAGAACCAACCATAAAGAAGGCGATTCAGGATATCGAGGGCATTCTTCCTAAAATGGAGAACTTTGTTGATTCTGGTGTTATTATCAAACTCAAAGAAGGCTACGAGAGCACTTGTCAAAGGAATGCTGAGCTCACAGAGCAGCTGAGATGTCACCAAGAAACGTTAAACAGGTACCATCTGGCAAGCATTCATTCACCATGCGGATTTATCTAACAAGTAGTGGCCTTTTTGTGCCTCATGCCTAGCCTGTAGTTCTGATTTAAATATTGTATCGGTGTATTTCTAGATGTTTAACTCAGTGGACATCATTTCACAAAGATAGAGAAGTGCTTATAAGTGAACTGAGTGAAATGGAGAGGAGGTTGGCTGCTGGGTTCAGCACACCTAAATCAAGCTCTCTTCAAGAGGCCGAAGACGAGCTTCGTTCTCACCAGGTCTGTTTGGTTTTCCTCCAGAATTAGTTTTTATTAGAATCATGAATGTATTAGAATCATGTACTAAGACATTCTCTTGTCTTTTTAGGATGTTGTGGTCCACCTGGAGGCTTGTCAGGATAAACTGACAGACCTGAAAGAACAATCAGAGCAGTTTGATCTGGAGTCTGTGACCAGTGCTGCAGTTTCTCGTTCAGTCTGTGCACTACAACAGCGATGGACTCAGTTATCCAGTGTGGCTAAAGTACAGGAGAAGGCTCTTAAGGACACAGTGCATGACTGGAGACGTTTCATTGAGAAGGTAAGATGGCAATGCTCATAGAATCATTGAATCAAAAAACAAACAAAAAAAACGGAGGACTTTAATACCTTATAATGCCTGGCACGAACCTGTGTAAATTCTTGCGCCTACCACTTTATAATGCACAAGCTTATGACTTAATGACCTCAGGATATTTTGTGCGTTATAAGATCCATTCATACAAGCAATAACTAAGTTGTGCGTATGAATAACAAGTATATCGTTGGGGCATGATATAAAGAAAAAAAAGGTAAATGCAAAATGATACAGTAGTATTTGTTGGATCAGGTGCTATTTTATGTGCTGCTCAATAATAAAATCTCCTAAATTTCGCAACATTTTTTTTCCTAATTTCCCCTTAGGGATCAATAAAGTACATCCATCCATCCATCCAGTCATCTATAATATGAAAGCCATTTTGTTAAATTAAACCAAATTTTCATTGATTTATGCGATAATTGCCTCTAGGACTATTCATGCAGTAATTATACTAGGCTCCCGTTAGATTCTTTTCAGTATTTGCGTTCATTTCATCTACGTATCATCGTATAAAACTTTGTTTATCTTTCATTTTAAAATTGTTTTTTGCTATGTGTGTTGCACCCTGTTATAATTCAGAGCAAAGAAGGGAAAAAAAAACCTGTCTGCATCTTTTTCTTGCATCATTTTATTTTTAACCCTGATTGTTGTGGCGCTTCAAGGCACACGCTCATGTTTAAAGCCAGTGGTCTAGACCTTATTAAAAAAAAAAAATCTGTAATAATGTGAATTCCAAAAAAAGCAGTATTATTCATGCATTTCTTCAATGAATCAGTCAGCTTTCTTGCATTTCTTCTTGTTCATGGTTGGAGGTTTTGGAAATGATGCAACGTTTGGTAATAATCCAGTACCCTATTCATGGTTTAGGGTGGAAATTGCCAGCCTACCACAGTGCTCATAAATCTTAGCTGGGTTCTTGGGAAGTGATGTAATTAGGCAAGAAATTTGGATTCCGGTGTGTTTGCATGTGCGTGTCTACGCTGGAGCGTAAAGTGCATCACCGTTTTGCATTTGCGTGCATACAAATGAATTCATTTGAATCTTTGGTTTCATGCAAATGATTCTTTTGTCTTAGCTCACTTGTACAGCACACTTAGTGCTGGATTCTAACCTTTTTCCTCTCGTTCACTCGTCCACTTCAGCGCGTACGACATCAGTTTCTTAGAATGACTCATTGTTGTTGCATGGCCTTATGACCCACAGAGGGGGGCAAAATATCATGTGCCAAAGACTCTCTCTCATTAACGGCAATCAGAGCGCCGCTGTTATACCGATTAAAAACATGCCGCAAGCCTTAGAGATGAGGCGTCCCCGTGGGACCACAATACATTATGAAGTGTTCATAAAACATAGCATATGTTACTTGTCTGTGCTAAATGCTGGTCCGTTACTTTTTCCTTTGACAAATGTGTGTGTGAGAGTCACGTAAACCAATAAGCGTTCCTCGATTTTTCAGAACAGATGACCTATTTTCAGGCTGTTTTTGTTCACAGTTCGATTTTTATTTATTTTTTTAATGAGATGCTGTTTTTTGCTGTTTGTTTTTGCTGTTTATTCGTTGCAGCCTGTCGGAGGAGGACGAAACAGTCATTACGCACTATGTAATGGAAAATGTTTATCTGCAATCATGATTAGGATAAACAGTCGACACATATAGGAATTATATGCGAACTGTTATAATGGTGTGGTACCTTCAAACCTTCATACACGTTTCGTGTAATAACTATTCTTTGTCCATGAAAGCAGTTTTTAGTCTACCACTAAAGCTTTATTCTAAAACTAAATTATGTATCTTTTAATCATTTGTTAAAAAACACGCTGTATCTAACTTTCAGGGTACAAAAGGTAACGGTACGATGTTAGTGACTCCTTTTTCTGAGAGTGTATAAGTGTACACAGCATTGTGCTAGCTACATTAAGATGACTGTTTAGTGTTTCTAGTTTACTGGTTCTAATCTATGTTAAAAAAAAAAAAAAGCCAAAAAATTCCCAATGCTACCACTCTGATAAGTTTGTGCCCCCTGTCGTTGCCTGTAGCTGGAGAAGATGAGGTCTGTGTCGGAGGACCTGCACAGCCGAGTTCCTGACAGCGTGGTGGAGAAAGCAGCCAGCATCGTGGCCCTGCACAACCTTTTAGAGTATCACGACTCCTTTAGCCGAGAGGTGGAGAGAGAGAACAGCGCCCTGACGCTCCTCAGACACCATGCTCTCCACCTACTCCTCCATTCTGATACTGCAGGACTAAAGGCTCCCAGCGACCAGACCCGGTCTGTCAGCAACCAAGCAAACAGGCTTGGCAAGCTGTCCGCCACGCCCGTCAAGCAGCAGGCCACGCCCGTCAAGCAACAGACCACACCCATCAAGCAGCAGACCGTATCAAGCAAGCTGTCAAACTCAACCAGCAACCAATCAACCACGCCCACTACACAGCCAACCACACCCAACAACCACTTAGACATGACTAGCAATAAAACAGCCACACCCAGTACACAGTCAACCACACCCACTACACAGCCAGCCATGACAAACAATCACTTAGACACTCCTAGCATTCAAACAGCCACATCCAGTACACAGTCAACCACGCCCACTACACAGTCAACCACACCCACTACACAGTCAACCACACCAACCACACAGTCAACCACACCCACTACACAGCCAGCCATGACAAACAATCACTTAGACACTCCTAGCACTCAAACAGCCACATCCAGCACACAGCTAACCACGCCCAGTTCACAGTCAACCACACCCACTACACAGCCAGCCACATCTAACAACCACTTGGCCACACCAAGCAATCAAACAACCATGCCCAACACCCAGCCAACTACACCTGGCAACCACTTAGGCCCGGCTGTCTCACAGCCAACCACAGCCGTCAACCAACTGGCCATGCCTTCACACAGTGGAGATGTTTTCTGTCTGCAGGAGATTCAGGGAATGCAGGAGAAATATGAAAGGTACTGATCAAAACGTCGTGCATCGGATGTACAGTGTTTCAGGTTTTGTATCCGTTGAGCTCATTTAAGATGTATTAAAAGCACGTACGCCAAGCATAAGAAAGAAATCCTGAAGCGTTTTATTGTATGACATCTAGACAGCACCCTCTTGTTTATCTCCTGAATCCAGCCTGCTGCAGAAAGTCTGCGTGAGCCGGCAGCAGGTGCAGGTGGAGCTGCTGGAGCGAGAAGAGGTGGAGAGGGAGCTGGGACTCGTTAAAGGCTGGATCCAGGACACACAGGGCCTGTTACTCAGCCCTACAGCCGACCTGGACACCCTGCTCTCTGACCTGGAGGTAAAGTGGAATTAAAGCACCGTGCTGCTCCTGTCCGTGCTTATTAGGGACGAGGAGTCCCATCGCCAGCAGCGGTCGCTGGATATGCAAGAAAAAAGTCGGCTTTTACACAGTATTCTGTTCTTGACGTTCAGCCACTCTCTGTTGTCGACAACGAGGCCTTCCGAGACAAAAAGTACTTTATTTACAGTCGTACAGAAGCGCTAGAACAAAAGAACCCACTCTTTTCCACCGCAACCCGACTCAAATGAAGGTCACTAATGTAGCCAGCTAATGCATTTCATTTTTATTAGATTAAACTCACTAACATTATAAAGAACATGTTAAGTGCACTAACACACACACACACACACATACACACGATCGATTGGCATGGTTTAATCCGAGAAAACATGAACAGGAAATAAAATGTCACTCATTTTGTCTCCGTATCAGTGACTGAAACAAATGGTGATGATGCATTTCTGCCCCAAGATCATTTTCCAGAGAGCTCTAATGAATGTTTGTTGTGTGTCTGCGGTGTCCTGCGTGTGCTAGACGGCTCATGGGGGTGTTCAGTCTCAGCGGCAGGCTCTCGAGCAGATTGCGGATCGCCAACAGATGAAATACAGAGACCTAAACGCCACCGTTCCCTCCGAGATCAGCACCCAGCTGGCACAGGTCACACTGGCGCTGGGCTCGGCAGAGGACCAGGTACACGCTTGCACAAACAGACACACGGTCACACCTTGTTTTGGTTTTATAGCGCTTCTGTGTGGTTACAGATCAGCCATTAGCCTAATTCATCCAGGCTGAATCCAGCTGAGTCTGATTCTGATTCTTGAGCATGGATTTCAGCATGGACGTAAGCCCCACCCACTATTTATTCACACAACTTTATTCAGGTCACTTGTCACACCACATCACATATAATCTAATTTAAACGAAACGCACCTCAAATTACGCAGACACTGCAATAAAATGAAAGTTATTTAGCATTTAATTTGGCAAATGCGTTTTGTCAGAGACGCCAGGGAAGACGGGAAATGCTGGAAATAAAATGAAACTAGCAGAGGAAAGGAGGGGCCGGTATTTTCCTTGATTTTACTGAATTTAGCATTTAATGTTTAATATGCAGGTGCAGAGTCGAGAGAGAGAAGTGCAGCACAGCAGAGACGTTAAGGAAGACTTTAATGCCAGATTGAAGGACATCTCGGAGAAAGTCAGCGCCATCTCTGTTAAACTGAAGCAGAAGAGTGTGGATGTTGAGGAGGCCAAAGAGGAGACGGAGGTACCGCACTGAGTCTTATACACACTTCCTTTGCTTTATTTCTTGAGGAGTCGAGAGGCGCGTTTTTCTTCTGCGGGGGTCGTACTGTGGTTCTGATTTCCTAAGACTAAACGTTGAAGCAAAAAAAAGGTTCGTTTGAGTCACCTCCTGCAGTCGAGTCAATTCAACTTGAACAGAGTTCGCTTTGGAGTGAACTCAATCGCAGTGAGAAAGCGATTCGACTTTGAATCGAATCGACTGCAGGAGGCGAATCAAATGAACCTTATCTTTGTTTTGTTCGCTTTCAAGCGAGGTCAATCTCAATACAGGTAGTCCTCAAGATACTCAAATCCTCAAGTCCTCAAGATGCGTTCCGCTATACCCATCATAAGTGGAAAATATTGTATTTCGAACCACTGCTTAGCCTAGCTTAGGTAGCTTAGCCTCGCTTAGCCTAGCCTACCAAGGAGTCTTTTCCTGTAGGAGACATGCTGGGCGTTTAGGAGACATGCTTTTGAATTAAAATTAGCTCTTGAAGCACACAAAAAACAGGCGGAAATGCACTGTACGGTACACCGATACACAAGTTATCTCCGTGAGTTGCCGGAGAGAGTGAGGCGAGTGATGCGTACATCCGGGCATCGTCCGTGAACTTCCAAGTGTAGTCCGTGTACATCCGGGCATCGTCCGAACGTATCGTGCGTCATACGCCGTGCTGGCCTGCCAGCAATGGTTGCCCGCGAATCTTAAATATTTTCTGAATATTTTACAATTTTTAGCATATCGCAGTCGTCATTGTAACGCTGAAAAATCCTAAGTCGGGCCATCGTAACTAGGGGAGCACCTGTATTGATGTGATTCGACTCTGAATCAGCACAGGTCGCTTTAAGGGTAACTCGGTTGTAATGAGAAAGCAGTTCGACTCTGAATCAAACGAGCTTGCTTTTAACTTCTGTCTCAGTGAGATCAAGATTCGACTCTGAATCAAGAGTTTTCATTTCAAGTGAACTCAGACGCAACGAGAAAGCGAGTCGAACTTGAATCAGCAGAATGTGCTTTTAAGTGAACTTCATCGTACAGCGAGAAAGTGATTTGACTCGGAATCAACTGAAGTGACTTTCAAGTGAACTCGATTGTGGTGAGAAAGCAATTCGACTCGGAATCAATTCGGAACTAAAGATTTCCTCATGTGAGACAATACCCTTACTCTAAGCCCTATTCAGAGAGCAGTGAGTAAGTAAGGGAATCGTTTCTTGGTGTTTATTTCCACACAGACTCTGCGTGAGGAGCTGGAGGACTGCTCTCATGCTCTGTCTGAGCTGGACATGGCTGTGCAGGAGTTCGGGGAGCAGAACCCTCTCCTGGCCCGGCAGCTGGGCGCTACGCTAAGCAAACTCACCGAGCTCCACTCTCAGACCAGCAGGCTCGCAGATGTAAGGACCACACGGCTTAAGAAGGTGAATACTGCGAAACCCCTCAAGATGTTGAGACAGAAACTATAAGGATGTTTTGACAGCATTGCAGCCTTGCGGTTCCTGACTCCTGATCAGTCTCCTCCTGCTTCTCCTTCCAGGCTGAGCAGCACTTTGAGGAGTTTAACGAGAGACTGACCCTGATACTGAACTGGACCGAAAAAGCCGAGACTCTGGTTTCCTCCAATGTTGTGTGGAGCCCCGCCTCTATGATGCAGGAGCAAATCAGAACACACCAGGTATGAAGGTTCTGACCGTTCAGAATCGGGAATTCAACAGCGCTCTAGCATAAGGAACAGAAAACACCGGTAAGGCTTCCTGGAACAAGAGGGGGCAAATGAGAGAGGCTCCGATCAAGGGTGGCTTATATGACAACAGTTATCATACAACACTACTTGAGGATATTTCTACAATATGAGTTATGTATCGCGATATGTAATATATATTTAATTGGCTGGCAAAACATCAGTGCTGCACTTGTAAGTCTATAAAAATTAAGAACTGCTTGACAAAACATACTTTTTAACTCTGAACGGAGAAAAAAGAAATATGTAAAAATGGACCCTTTTCAGGATTAAATATCTTTTCCATCAGATTGCCTCCTATATTGACTGTGATTATTAAAGCATAAAGAAAAAAAAACACATCAGCAATATCTCAGAAAAGAGTATCGTAATATCATATATCATGATATCATTATTACATCATCATATCGACCAAGCCCTAAGTACTGAGTATTGCTTAGTTTCCCAGTACAGTGGAACCTCTGGTCATGAACTTGATTCGTTCCGAGACTCGATGTTTGTGACCCGATTTGTTCGCGACCCGAATCAGTTTTTCCCAGTGAAATGAATGTAAATACAATGAATGTGTTTCAGCCTCAAAACATGTTT
>JAQLOM010000020.1:13009772-13020088 GCA_030068315.1 Chrysichthys thysi
CACACACACACACACACACACACACACACACACACACACACACACACACACACACACACACACACACACACTTATACCACAGAGCTTCTGAATTCTGATTGGTCGGAAGGCCTTGATTAGTTTTCTAGACCAGCGGCTCTCACAGGAGTGCAGCTGCAAATCACAGCTGTATGTTAGCACGCTTGCTTTAATACGTTATCGTTGCCATAGCAACGGCTCCCTACAAGCCCACGGTGAGGTTTAACGTTTATAGAAACCTTCATTACGGAAGGAGTCTCCAGTACGAGTGCTTCATAACAAGTCTTGAGGAGTAACGCCGCCTCCGCAAGCCTCCCCATCCATTTAAGAGCCCGACCCCACGTGGTTTATTCCTCACATATTTTACATCATGCGTCAGGTTATTCATTAAACATCACACAGACGTCACGTGGAAGTGGCCCGCGATGTCGGCACGTCACAACCCGTGAGGTGAGCGAATGCAGTGCACCTGTGCGCTGAGGCCTTATCCGTATCCCACGAGATCCTGGAACGAATCGAATGTCAGAAATCGGGTTAAATTCATTCATTCATTCAAGTGCACCGTTTAAAGGAACAGCCGAGAGCACCAAGGACATGGAAATTCTGCTCTAAAGTTTATTTCCAGATCTCCTGTTCGATATGGACGGCGAGACGTGTTCGCACAGCTGTCAGAGGAAAGCCAGATGTTTGTCCAAGTGTGTGTGTGTGTGTGTTCTGTATTCCCACCATAGAACTTCAGGACCAGTGAGACTATCAGGTTTTGCAGATACTTTCAAAACCGCACCTTTACAGGTCACATCCGTGCGTTCCCTACGAGTGTGTGTGTGCGCGCGTGTGTGTGAGTGTGTGAACGTGATGAAAGAGACAGCGAAGGAGAGTCAAACCTCGAGCGTCTGCATCAGGGTGGGTTTGATGGCATCTTTCATCAGCACAGCTAGAGCTCCGGTTACACCCTACAGCAGGAACAGCGAGGACGAAGACTCGTCAAAATACTGTCCAAGCGAGAGAAATCTCTCACACACACACACACACACACACACACACACACACACACACACATACACACACAATCACATACGAGATCATCAGCCGTTACTGGCTGCCCGGTCCTGCTGCTGCCCACCACCATGCGGCCCAGACGGCTCTTCATATCAGCCAGACCGTCAGTCAGAGCCAGAATCGCCATGATCTCACTCGCCACCGCGATGTCGAACTGAGCCTGAGAGAGAGGAAAACAGAACGCGCGTGCACACACACACACACACACACAGTTTGGTTCATTACAATACAATATAAAGACGCGATAAAGATTGAGTATGAAGTTTCCTTAGTTATAATCATAATCCTCCGGTTTCGACGCCAAATTCGACAGGTGTTTGAACCAAAGTAGATCTTCGCCGCACTTCAGCGTTACATCTTGCCTGGTTTTATGTCTGCACTCATTCGTCAGAAGGTACACATATTGATTCACATTCACAGAAGCTCTGTGCGTATTAACCCTTTACAGGGCACCAATTGAAATACAGTGGACCCTTGGGTTGCGAGTCACTTGGTCCGCGAGCGTTTTGCAAGACGCGCGAGAAATTGTAATAAATTGTGACTTGGTGAACGAGCGAGGTCTTGCAATACGAGTAGTACGCGTACGCTTCGTCTGGGAAGCCTCACGTGATCGCAACTTCTCTCCCTCACTCACTGCGTTTTTCATCTTATTACTTTTAAGAGGGGGGGAAAAAAACACCTCAGACTTTTCTGATGCGATAAACATCAGACTCGCAAAAAGGGCGTCCGAAGGAGACCGCGCCCGCCCCTGGACCACCTTAGCCTTCGATGTTGGGAACGGGACGCTTATCATCAAAGTGCGACTACGACTAAGTATTAATCTGGTCTTTGCTTGTTTGTTTTTGAGCCCATTAAACAGAGTTTGTTTAGATTCAAGCATCTTCATCTGACCAAATTAGGAGTCCAGTTGTAATGGAACGCCAAGATATGCTCTCAAACACGCTGGATTTCGACTCTACGCTCTAGTGTGTGTGTGTGTGTCAGTGCTTCAGGCGACGTCAGTGAAGAGTTGCTAAATGTAAGCATGTGCTCGGCCAGAGACAAGTGTTTGCGAGGAGACCGCAGCCCGCTTTTTCCCCCTCCATTTTAAACATTTGCTTTCACTCAGGCTGGCTCCCACTGAGGAGCGCACTGTTTATTTGCGGGAATTGGCTCGGGGGCCGTTATTTCTGACAGTTGCCGACACGCTGCCAAGAGACGGCGAGGGGAAGCGAGACCCGGCTGAGAGAGTGACCCTGCTGTGTGGAGGGCGGAGCCGCGGCGCGAGCGCGTACCTGCCGGCTGTGGCCTTTCTCCGCGTTCCCCTGGCCGACCGTGATCTTCCTCAGGAATCGATCGTTGGTGTCCACCACTGCGGGAACAAGAGGTGAGAAATGAGGCTTGGAAAGTTAACAGAAATACCAGTCAACTACTGTACACGCACATGGGAGGTTTCACAGCGTCCTGGTGGTTCTCAGCGGTGGTTCTCGGAGTCAGAGCCCGCACGCCACAAGGAGGTCTACGATTTCACTATTTTTTTTTTTTAAATAACTTCGCTTTTGTTGAAAACCGACCATTACCCCTGCGAGTACAGTTGTATGAAACGGTATGTACCATAACACATACGCCTGACCGACTGATCGCCCGGCAGCTTTAGAACACAACGATGTAGCTCTTATAAAGGACGTGTGTGTGTGTTAGGTGTCGATATAGTTAGCCATTTTTTGTTATTTTACAGATAAAAAAAAAAAAAAAAAACCCCTCCAGAACTTTGAACTTTGCGCTGAAGCAAGGCGAGCAATCAGAATCCACATGATCAGCAGAACCGTGCCGACCTGCCTCACGTGACCTCAAGATCTCAAACGATCGTCTTGCTGAGACAAATCACACTCGCTAGTCAAATACGAACCCCATAAAACCATGACACGGGAGACCTTCTACCACGAACTGGTAAAATGTTTAAACGGTGCATTAGTCATTGAAGCAACCAAGATGGCAGGGGGAGCTACCACCACCACCATGCTTCACTCTAACAGGTTACAGCATCGTGCTAAGGCAATAGTACAGATTACTTTGAGGAATTTCAGGAAGTCTGCTCCTGAAATTTTATTAAGAAGTAAAGTGGTGCGTTTGAACGTCTTCGAAGGCGTCCATTTAGCAACAATCGACGACCCGCGTCACGAATCGTACAAAAAAAAAAAACCTTCACCTCATCGTTTGCGGAAAGTAGAACTCTACGCCACGTTTACATGTTGCTCAAACCCGTCCACTTCACGTTGTCATTTCTCACTGAAAGCTAATGACCCTCTGGTGCACTGCATTACTGCTGGTGTGAACAGAGGGTTAGCGATACTACGACTTCAACCCATACGAACCCTGGCCCAAAGGCGGATTTGGAAACATTTCAGAGACAGATCACAGAATTCTAAGCAGAGCTTTAAAACAGACATGGTGGTGCAGCTTTCCAATCAGGATTACGACCTGCTCCCTTCTGAGTGACGGAGTGGAAAAGCTTCCTCAGTCTAAACTGACAGAGTGAAAGAACAGACAGTATCAAAGAGCTTCTAGTGAAGTCTTAATATCCACTCGGCGGCCTTCTTGGCAGCGCTCCCAGGCCGTTATTTCCAATTATATAAGATCGGACCAGACGTCTATCTACTTGAAAGGGGGAGAGATCTATAAACTAAAGACGGATTCTTAAGACGATGATTCAAACGCAAATCTGAGAAAGCTGCTGCTGCTGAGTGGCACAACAGGAACGCTGTCGTCCTGCGGTCAGGAGATCGTATGTTTAAAACTCCAATGATGCCTTAAGCGTATATGGCCAAGGAAGACTGGTGGTGCTCTCTGTGTGGAAGGGACATACTGCCTCTCTCTCCTGTCAATCAGAGGGACACTAGCCCATCGTAGGCGTCCGTTAGATAATACACGTGGGAGAAAATACAGTGGACCCTCGGCTCGCAAACGGAATTCGTTCCGAGACTCTGTTCATGATCCTATTTGTTCGCGACCCGAATCAGGGTTTCCCAGGGAAATGAATGTAAATACAACGAATGGGTTTCAGCCCTCGAAACATGAGGATATGTAGTCGCTGGCGTAGGTGGACGGCGGCGGTTGTCATGTTTTGCGATTATTTCTTTCTTTATTTCAACTGTTATACGCTTAGGCTTCTTACTCTCACTACCATTTCCACTTTCTTGGGACCCGTAATGAAGCTTATAGAGCAAAAATGCGTCGAACACGTTCACACCACGAGCGCTTGACTGGAACTGAATGTTTGAGGCGTGAAGCGTGGGTCGGGTTGGCTGCCTGTACGTCAGGCGAACATTTGTTCGTCGGTCGGTACAAAATCTGTTCGGGAATTTAGTTCATACGTTGATTTGATCGCCATCCGACACCGAGGGTCCGCTTTACACAGATACTGATTTCCTCCGAGAGTGTCACGCTGTGATGCCCCGTGATGCAGCACGGGCAACAGTTTGGTTGACTTCACACGTGGGTGAGAATCAGAGAAAAATCAAACTGGGAAGAAAATTAGGAAAGTCAAATCTGAGAAAAACGGGGCGGATAATGTGAGATTTCCAATAACGTGCTCCGGCGTGTACATATCTCCCTAACTAATGAAGCAAGGTCACCTATATCTGTGCATGTCCCAGGGTAAGAACCGGATTTCCCTTAATGTCTTTATTCGTCTTCTGTCGCTTAATCCTGTTCAGGGTCGCGGGGGGAAGCTGGCACCGATCCCAGCTGAGATCGGGCGAGAGATGGGGTTACACCCTGGGCGGGTCGCCAATCCAGCGCAGGGCGACACACAGAGACAGACAACCATTCGCACTCACATTCACACCTACGGGCACTTTAGATTCGCCAATTAGCCTAATCCCCTCTGTGCATGTCTTTGGACTGTGGGAGGAAACCGGAGTACCCAGAGGAAACCCACACAAACACGGGGAGAACATGCAAACTCCACACAGAAAGGCACCTGTGCCGAACCCGGGGCTCGAACCCAGGACCTTCTTGCTGTGAGGCGACAGTGCTTTTCTCTTAATGTCTTGAACAAAAAAGGTGATTGGCTCTTTTCCCAGAGGGGTGGGACTTATTGTAGCATAACACAGCTGCCATATTAAGCATTATACGCCGGATCATTCATATTTTCAACACTTTAAAGAAAACCTTCATTAATGGAATTCACCAAGCGCCCTTAGACGTCTCCTATATGTGAAGTTTAGATAAGTATAAACATTTTTTTCTTCCTGTAGCCAAATTCTTGCCAGTGGTAATCGCACTAATGTCAAATTGAACAGAAACTGTCGGTACTGATTCGGGTGAAAAATCCCTGGCGCGTTCCTTTACGTTAGCAGTTAATCCTGGCAGACTTGAGGAGCAAGCGTCCAAAAGTCCAGGGTGTGGTGTGGTGGAAAGTGTCGGGTTAGACGACTCAGCTGGAGCTGCGGGACAGCCAAGGCTCACCGCACACATGGAGCTGGAGGGTGGAAGAGATGTCACGTACAGCGAGCCAACACAGAAAGAGCGATCCAGTCCAAGAGCAACTTCCCCGAGGTGAGTTAATGAAACCCCTGAAACATGCTTTGGACAAAACAGCGCAGTGATAAAGTCCCACAGAGTCGCCTCACCCTGTCCAACAGCCCCGTTCAGAGCAGTCACTTTGAGCGCCTGTTCCTCTAAATGATAATGAGCCACTGCTCACCCCTCCCTCTTCTTCTGGTAGCATGCTCCTCATGAATATTCATGACGTTTCTCTTGCTTCTCAAACCCTGAGTGGGGGTACTCAGATGGGGGAGGGGTGGTAGGGGAGGTTGTGACATAGCAAGGGGCGCCGAATCTGAACGTCTCGTCGAAGCGCAGGTTTTCTGAACTCGCCAACTCAGAAGAAACCGACCGAGTCATGTTAGTTTAGAGTTTGAAGGTTGGTAAGCACTCTGGATACCCAAACATATGTGCCCAAAACCTGAAAAAGTGATTTTCCTATAATATGCCCCCTTTAAAACAAGACAGGGTGTGCTGATATCCAAGGCCTAGTGAGGTTTATTCCTCTTCTACCACAGCAATATACCAACAATTTACAATTTTACCCATTTAAGTACACGCTACGTTTTATCTACTTACCATTACGTTCAATGTTGGGGAACATCTAACGTCCTCGCGTACGTCCTAGCAGCTATCACCAGCCTCGCACTGATCAGAATGGAGAACTCTGCAGTGCTGTGATACACGTTAAAGACAACAGGTGGTCCCGGGTCCAACCATGTCCTGTCTTAAATTAACCAGACCATATCTCCGGTAAGCGCTAGGTGGGTGGGCGTGGTTGGGTCATAAATATGCCACTTTACCACCAGCAGATGCAGCGATTCTGCACGTGTTCTTCATTAAACATTAAAAAAAAAAAAATAAATTCTCCTTCCACTTTGGCCTTGCTCATATCGTAATTGCAGGGACTTGGAGGAGGCTTTAGGGAAATTTCCGACACAAACCGTTCACCTATACGACACTGCTGAGCCCAAGATCGGAGAAGGGGCTGCTGGGTATTTGCCGGGCTAATCCGTTCTCTTGGACCTGGAAACAATCAGGTAAAGCCCACAGCGCTCCAAAGCTCTCCTGAGGAAAGCTGATGGATTTGAGGCCACTTAAATGTCTACTTCTTGGAAATCTTCAGTTCTCTACAATGCACAAGAGGGGCCTCGGGGTAAAGGAAGGGGCCGGTTATTGCTCCGGTACTCGGGCACAAAGCAAGAGAGAATGAAGAAAGAACATTCCAGTGTCCGTATATACACAGGAGCAGCGAGTGCAGACCTGCAGGCTCCGAGGAGGCCAGATCAAAAGGTCTAATACTGGGCTCACGCTAAATAAACCAGGATTATTGGGTAACGGTCAGGATGGTATAATTAAAATAAAAACATAAAGAAATACTTCCAACGTATTTGTAAAAACTTCGTCCTAACTGCCATTACTTCAGTTCTTTGATTTCACGGATTATTATTTTGTCACATATCACTTATCACCATGGCGTACACCCAGAACCACCTCCCTGACATCTCACACACCCAGGTCCAGAAGGGTTCTTAAGGTGCTTGTAAACACCGTCTGCCACAATAGGGACTTTTCCTACCTCTTTGCCAGGTGACCTTTGCGGGGTCAAGGTCGAGCCGGACGAAGGCGTTGACCTCCTCGGGTGCGAGGGTGCCTGGGTCAGATTTGTCGATCCCAAGACGCTGGGAAGAAAGTAGAAATGAGAGAGAGAGGGGTATTATTAATATTTGTCTAATATTGTAGCACCAGAACCATGCAATAGGTTGATATTCCCATAATCAAATTTAAAGTTTACCTAAACCATTAGCCGTGATGTTTCTTTAGTTTTGCACTAAAGCTAACATAGCTATTGAGCAATGGAAGTCTTACATAGCAAAATTTGATCCTGAAGTTAAAACGCCACGAGACGATTCACTTAAATCGCCATGAGACAATTCACTTAAAGCACCAAGCGATGATTCGGTTAAAGCACCAAGCGAGGATCCGTTTAAAGCACCAAGCGAGGATCCGGTTAAAAGCACCAAGCGAGGATCCGTTTAAAGCACCAAGCGAGGATCCGTTTAAAGCACCAAGCGAGGATCCGTTTAAAGCACCAAGCGAGGATCCGGTTAAAAGCACCAAGCGAGGATCCGGTAAAAGCACCAAGCGAGAATCCGGTTAAAAGCACCAAGAGAGGATTCGGTTAAAGCACCAAGAGAGGATTCGGTTAAAGCACCAAGAGAGGATCCAGTTAAAGCACCAAGAGAGGATCCGGTTAAAGCACCAAGAGAGGATCCGGTTAAAGCACCAAGAGAGGATCCAGTTAAAGCACCAAGAGAGGATCCGGTTAAAGCACCAAGAGATGATTCGGTTAAAGCACCAAGAGATGATTCGGTTAAAGCACCAAGAGAGGATCCGGTTAAAGCACCAAGAGAGGATCCGGTTAAAGCACCATGAGAGGATCCGGTTAAAGCACCATGAGAGGATCCGGTTAAAGCACCAAGAGAGGATTCAGTTAAAGCACCAAGAGAGGATCCGGTTAAAGCACCAAGAGAGGATCCGGTTAAAGCACCAAGAGAGGATCCGGTTAAAGCACCAAGAAATGATTCAGTTAAAGCACCAAGAGATGATTTGGTTAAAGCAGTATTAAAATAAACACCAATGCCATGCCTCTAGCTTTGTTTTAAAATGACTCTACTGGAGAATTTCTTCAGAATGAACACACACACACACACACACAGTCTTATGAGTAATTATTCCACGTTTCATTTCTCACTCTTGATCTCTGGCTCTCCCTTTCTGAGAACTGGTCAAATCTCAGCTGAGACTAAATCAACTCTGTATTCTTGTATATTTTCATAAGCCTCTTGTCCATGCAATTGACCTCATGACGCTAAATACCTTCACGGAGAGTAAGAAAGAAAGGCCACAGGCCTAGTGGGCAGAGAACGAGTTAAGGTAGCGCGTCGGTGTGAAGCGGGTCCTCGTGATGGGAGTCTGAAGTTGGGTTATAGGGACACCTAGTGGAGGTGCAGAGTACTGCACTTACTGTATGCTCCCTCAAGATGCACGACAGCCTTGGAGAGCATCTGCGGTGTGTGCTGCAAGTCCTCGAGTCTTTCAATTATTGCCAGTCCTTTAGTATAGCATCAGTGGGATATTTACGGTCCTCATTTACATCAGTCACAGAAAATACTGGAACATCCTCGTTCACACGCAAAACCTGGGACAGAACCTGGGACACTTGCAAACGGACACGCCCATGTCGCGAATTAGGCATGTAGTGACCCATCCCATTGACACTATTGACGCTTGTGGGTCTGCACGGTCCAGGATCTACATTTTTTTTTTTTTTTAACGTTTTCATGCTTAGCATCATATTAGCTTCACTGGCTAATTAGCAACGCAAGCTAATTGCACTAGCTATGTACACTTGGGTACCAGAAGCAACAGCGAGCTCTGATATTTCCTTGCAAGTTTTATTATTTCATAATACCTATATACACACTTAATGAACGCTTGAACGTAATAAGTAGAAGTTTTCCTTCCATTTTCAGGACGTGAGTGGAGAACAGTCCGACCACGTCACAACCGTTAAACCACAGGATCGGCCCGAGGAACGACTTTTGGATTCGTCACGTCATGCCTGACTTGCCTAGAATTGGGAAAATCTCCTATCAACCGTCGCTTTTTGATCTGCCGTTGAAACTGTGGCTACGGACAACAACAAACGATCACTTTTCACTTGGCCGCTAGCTAGCACGAACTCAGGATTATAATTTCACTTCCGAGTCTTGTGCTTTCTTCCTCAAGTCTCCTTGGCGACCCTTTCCTCCCCGCGGTCACCTCGGGATTTATTATTCAGGATCTAAATCAACATCTGGGTGCCGGTGAAGCTGCTTTGTGACGTCAACAAGATTTCCGAGTTCACGATAGCAAACTGTCAAACCCAAAATGGTGAAATAAAGCATTAAGAAAGAGGGACAAACGGACAAAATGCAGGAGAACAGAAGGGGAAAACCCCACAGAGGTCAGGTTAGCTGTATGGATTGTGAAACTGCAGGGTCAGACAGGACTGTGGACTCACTCTCAGGCGACCCAGCTGGATGGCAGAGAAGCGCCGCACTCCGTTAACTGACGGCACAAGTCGGTTATACAGGGCCTGAGCCAGAGAGCGAGAGAGAGAGAGAGAGAGAGAGAAAGGGTTATAGTCAAAAATATCTCAAGTGTCCCATCAGAGATCTTCACACACTGAGTTTCAGTGACGTCGTCATTATTACAAAATATCAGCAGGATGAACGTCGCGCTACAGGAGTACCTTATCAGACTGGGTGGCTTCGTGCAGGATCCGCGCATCGATGGCTGCTGCCACCAGGTTATTCGCTGCGGTTATGGCGTGAATGTCACCGGTCAAGTGGAGATTAAACTGAGGACCGAGAAAGACACCTGGAATTAGCCGAATCCGTTCAAAGGGTTACGAAACAGCTGTACGGCCGTTCTTATGCACTTTTTGCACCTTTAAAATGCTGAGACCACGGTGAGTTTATAGCACAAACAGACTGATTACATGTTTAACATAAGACAAGGCATGTTCTCCCCATATCCGTGAGGGTTTCCTCCGGGTACTCCGGTTTCCTCCCACAGTCTAAAGACATACACAGAGGGGATTAGGCTGATCGGCGACTCTAAATTGGCCGTAGGTGTGAATGTGAGTGTGAATGGTTGTCTGTCTC